>KV722389.1:0-142324 GCA_001687445.1 Obba rivulosa | reverse complement strand
TCTGTGGCTTCGCTGTTCACTGCGCAGCAGGGTACAGGAGTCGACACTCGTGAAATGGAGCCTCAACAGGCGCCGACTGTTGGACGGGAGATTGAGACCGACACACGTGGTGAGCATGCTTGGGTTCTTTCTTCTATGCGTAGGACCCTTTCTGACATGAGCGGTAGCCACCAGTCGCCAGGACGGACACGAGGGTTGGATTGGGCGTCAGGGTGTGGATGCGAATTGTAAGTGCTTCAGATACTCGGCATCCCCGGGAAATACTTACTGAAAATGTGAACACAGCTTACCGGCACGGGGACGACAGGTTCTCAGCTCTCGACAAAAGGTTGGAAGCACCGGTAAATGAAGACGCGCCCCAGGAGATGGACTCGGAGTGGTGGGATCATGGTGAGTTGTCTCGGTGTGAGAAATTCTGCTGTGTATTCATTCCACTCGATAGATTTCCTGGGCGGGCTAGGGGCTGGAGTTTATCAGAGCTCGCCCCCGCGAATCCGACACAATGCTGCTGAAGATTTATCCTTCGAAATACCGAGTAAGTGAGACGTCGTTTTCACTAGCATTGCCTCTAACTCTTGCGTTGCAGCGTTGCCGTCGGCAGACCTTCTTAGAGCCTGTGTCTCATTTGAACTCGCCCTCGCGCAAGTTGGAGAGGACTCTGTCGATGTCGTGCCAGTTGATCTGTGCACCGAGGTAACAAGCCTCGATGACGCTTACCTGCCTCCGGAGTGGAGCGACGATGATCTTCGGTCGTTTTCGGAGTCTCCCGCTCTTATCCGCGACAGTACTCCCGACACTCAACGTCGGGACTGTTCTCCCGATATCATGACGCCGGATGATGGCGAAGGCAACGTCGTCTGTGCTCCCCTCAATGGCAAGATCAAGGCCCTGGAACTGGAGCCTGGGGTCGATACACCGCTCAGATGTCACCACCAGCAACTCGGACTCCGGAAGAGAGTGCATGCAGCATGATGCATCGGCCTCGTGCAGAATTGTCTGAACTTATTTCATATGTCCTCTTATATTTACGTCTAATATACTTAATGGCCACTATACTTTCTCTGCGTCTCATGTACTCTGTAATACACACGGCAATCTCGGGTACCTCGAATGAACGATTCATGAATCATGGTTCAACCGTTACACGCAGTGGAGGACGATGGGCGTTCCAGGGGGGGCCGTACCGATTAATCTATCCTCCTCGGGCGTTTGACGCCACGTGATACCGGCGCGTACGCGTCTCGAATTAGCAGACGCCGTCGGCCTAGTAGGCCTAGCAGAGCCTAGCAGGCACTCCTCGCATTCTGTCGGCTGATTTGACGTATATTCAACGCTCATGATACAAGCAGTATTTACATATGACGTGTTGCGCTTTCTGAATTCCGACACTGAATAACCGTACACGTATCTTGACATGCGTGGCCGGGCGCGCTTCACAGCTTCTGCCCTTCCTCCGTGGGTCTTGGCAACTCGACGATTTGGGAGAAGCCAGGATATTCCGGAAGATTGAGGTTGTACTTTTCTTCCAGCGTTCTGCAGAATGCCATCAATGCATTGGCGTGGGTTGCGGAAGTTGCGTGGCGGTACGTACTTCGTAACAAATCTGCCTCCAAGGAAGTGCCTCCCCATGAACTTGCGCACGCCTTCCTTGGGTGCCGTCAAGCTGATCAATACATCCGGATCGAGGCCCAATCCTTCCGCATTCCCCTTCTCCACGTCCCATCCTGACGGGATGTCAACTGAGACGATGGGCAAGCCGGACGAGCCAATGAGGGGCAGAGCAGTATCAAAGGGCGCACGGACTGGCGGCTTGAAGGAGAATCCGAAGATGGCATCGAGGACGACGTCCGAACGTGCAAGGGCATCCCGTAGAGAGCTAGTATCCTGGGAAGGCGCGAGAGTTGGGATCTTCATGTTGTCGCACTGGGTTTGGAGTCGCTATGTGTGGCGACCGGTCAATACACTGTAGAGTCTGAAAGCCTTCGCTGCGGAAATATCTGTACCTGATATATATCTTTGCCTCCTGGCTGCACGACGAGGATATAAGGCGGCGATACAAGTGTGCTATAGGCGAGCTGCAGCATACCTTCGGCATCCAGATTGTAGGCTTATATCCGAACATGCCTGCGGAACTGTAAATGGGTTCCGGTCCTCTTGTGTATTCTCTGAGACTCACCAAGATGCCGAGCAGCAACCAAACCATCGCCACCTTGGTTCCCTGGCCCGCAGCACACTAGGACTCGAGGGTATTCCTCCTTGCTATACACAGTCGCGAGGGTCTGCGCACAAGCGAGGCCCGCTAGTTCCATCAACTACCCGGGAGAATTGCTGTTGGTCATGTCGGAGGCTACGTAGAGCGTACCCGGACTCACCTGGTCGAGGCTGAACGCCCCGGCCGTGCTCATGAGCTCCTCATCGATCTACGCGGGTGTCAACAGATGCTTAATGGCGAGAACTTGAATATCGCTGTTACTTTCTGGGCAAGCTGGGCTGTCAAGTATCGCAGAGCCATGATGGTGGAGATAGATGAAGATACAGTTCAAGTGCAACTTGACCGAGGGCGTGGCGGAGGAATGTGTGACATCATACCCTCAACCTACGAGTGGCTGGCGTCTGACCACGCGAGGACACAAGATTATGTCGGAGGCAGGCATCAGACAAATACTTATAACGATATGTCTCGTACAAGGTCGTAACATAAGTCATCGGCGGCAACAAGACTGAAGAGGCACAACGCAAGCTCGTCAATTTATCGCAGGTTTTACACAAACCCTCCGATGCTCGTCCCAATCCAACTTCTGGTGCTCCGGCGAACAATACTTCACCAGCTTGCACCTGCTGCACACGAAGCCAGCAAACTTTATGCTGCTCTCGTCCACGCTCCCGTCCGAGCTCCCGGAGACGCTCCCCTCACTTCCTGCCTCGCCCACCGCGCCCTCCGCCGCAGACTCTTCGGAGAAGCACACATGGCAGTCGACCCAGTTGCACATCTCGCGTGACTTTACGTGTCGCCCGTAGCGATAGCGCACCTTCCGTTTGGTGCACAGCACCGCGGCTGCCTCGAGACCCATCTTCGGGAACCGGATCAGCTCGCAGCAGTTGTCCGTGCACCCGGGGTTCGGACAGCCTGACGGGAAGTCGTGGTAGACATCCTTCGAGGGCACGAAGAGCGGGTTCGCGAAGAGGATCTGCGAGTACGCCATCGTCTGGTGCGAGAACAGCACGATGAACGGCGGGCGTTTCTCATATAGGATAGCCCGCAGAGTGAGATCGATCTGCGGGAAGCACGGTGTGCGGCGCTGCCGGTCCAGCGTTTGTGATATCTGCATGTCTGGCACAGGATGGAGCGTCAAGGCGGCGCGCACGCACAGCTGGGGTGAGAGGACGAACAGTCATGATTGATTCTCTGCTCTACGCTCGGTTTGCACCGCCCGCCCGCCGCGTGCTGGCAGACGAGCTTGAAGTACTCTGTGACCTGGTCCATCTCCTGGCGCTTGAGGTCGGTAACTAAGACATATATCTCGTCGCACCCGCGATCGTGCATGCCTCGGAGCAGCATGAGTTCCGGAAGCTGGTCAACAACGGCGTAACTACCACAGAGGCGTGCACCACAGAACAAGTAGCACTCACCATACTAAAGATTACAGGCATCATGTTCAGTCTTTTCATGGAGCGATGGTGGTAAACGCGTGTGATCCATGTACGGTCAAGAGGTATCAGGCGGCCAGTGTCGACAGTGCGGGTGAAGATGTTCTCGGGGACAAAGTCGCCCTTGTTCCAGAGTAGGATTTGCTCGCGACGGGCATTCGCAGCGTGCTTGCGCTCGCGCACACGCTGAAACCAGTCATGGTAGGTGTCTGGGAGGTGCGGCCGCTCGAGCCACTTGTCAATGAGCATGTCTGTCGCATCGTTGTCGATTTTCTGGCACACGAGCTCACTCATGGAGAGTGTGGGCGGCATGAACTTGGAATAATGACGGCCGGGCATTGCAGTAGTGAAACAAGGCCGAGGAAAAATCCAGAGGAAGATATGATCGCAGCAAGGATCCCACGAGAGAATTAGAGGGCGCGTGTACGTCGACGCAGCGGCCTGATAGAGGATAACGGGAAGAGTGGCTGGCAGGGAGGTGCGATTTCAGATGAGGCTGGACGCCATCAGTCTATCCTTGCAATCCGTCGAGCACGCGACGCGAAAAAGCCCACCCTGAATTCAGGTCACGCGCCAGACAGCGCAGGCGCACATCCGAAAGGCGCTCAACTCTCTAAATGCTCACAAGTCTCGACTTGAAATGACGACACCTTCAATGGACAGCAGATTGTCGCACAAAACTATGTGCATACCATATTGACGTCAAAAAGCTCAACGAAGCGACGTATTGCCGCGCAATTCCGCTACAAACTCGACAAACCGTTCGGGCAATCAGGATCGAGATACAAAGTGCAACAAGGTTATAGTACAGCAGAATGTTTCCAAACTAACGCATAGATCGAGCAGACAGACATGAAGGATATAAAGAGCCGAAACTCCTGCAGCTTCCTACCGGGTCTGGTATATTTATGATAGCGGGTATGCATAAAGGCGACATCCAATTACAATCCGGAGGGACGACGTTGTAGGGGTGTCTTGAGCCCATCATATGGTTCTCTAATTCAGAAAGGCGTAAACTTCAAGGTGACGGGCGGTGGAGCTCATTGACACACCTTGACCGCAGCCCATCCCGCAATCACCTCTTGCACACGACGCTCCAGAGATTCGATGCACAGCTTGCAAGTCAGTTGAGTTTCCAGCGGACTCAGTGCCATGTGAATGACATGTGTGGAGATGCCTGTGCGTACCGGGTTAGCATATGACACAGGCTCACAGTGTCGCGTAAGTTTTCACTCACTAGGTCTTGCGTCCCACACGAGTTGCGCAGTCGCGAACGCCCATCCGCGGGTCAATTTGCCCTGCCCTCCGACCCCACACGAGCTGTTCGGCTCATGCGGAGACGGTGGCTGGAGCAAAAGACGCTTGAGTGCGGCCATGCGAGTCTCATGGAGGCGGAACAGCCGCAGGAGGTACCTTGGCCCGATAGCTGATGCAAGCTCCTCAGATAGTTCGGACAGGTGGAACGCAAGCAGGTGCGGCGAGATCGCCACCGCAAGTGTCTCGAGATTGTGTGCAGCAGCGAGCGAGTACGCGTCGATCGGATGCGTGCGCGCGTGCGAGAGGACGAGTGTGTACAGTGGCAGCGGGGGCGCGGCGTATCGCTGCACAGGGATGCCGTACCGTCCGAGGGCCTCGACGGCAGCCGAAACCGTCGCGAATGATGGCCCGTAGTGAGTGCAGGACATGTTGTAAATCGTGTGCATGATGATGTTGACCACCTCAGCCGGTTCGGTCAAAGCATATAATGGCGTTCCTACGCCTGCCTCCTTCAGCCTCTCCGGCGAGAGTAGGCCGTAGAAACTGTTCGTCGATGCGTTCAGTATCCGTTGGCGATGGAGGTAGAAGAAGACGCTGTCTGATGACACGAGGATAAGGTCGGGAGGGAGGGTATCTAGCAGCGACAGTGGGTTGAATGCTGTCGAAACTGATACTGTTGCCTGTGCATTGTTCCCTGGTCCTGTAGCTGGGGTGCCGACCTGTATCGACGTCAAGGTTGGCTCAAACCGAACTACAAGAAGCAGAACCTGCCGGAGTGCGTAGTGAGCTGGCGGGAATTCCCTCCTGCTCCACTTCCGATCCACTATCCTTTCCAACCTGATTCCCTAAGTTTGCTGGCATCAGGGGGTAATCGAAATAATCCATCTGGACGTGGTGAGTGTGACACTTGGCGGGGAAGTAATTGAGGAGAAAACGAGTGACTGTCCACGAGCAGCCTGAGAGCTCAGAAAACGCTTCGCACTCATGAGCGCTGGGAAAAGCCTGGAAAAGTCCAACAATATTCTACCTTGCACGATGGCAGGCGGTTCATCTCAAACGCATGCTCGGCTCGGTCAGCACGGCCGAGAACCCCAGTAGAAGGTTCTGCGACGCGGAAAATGGCCTCAGCGTCCGCATGAAAATAAAAACCTTGCGATCATGAGATGCAATCCACTTCCGCGATGTCGCGGAGGGAATGGCCATCTCTCGGTCTCCTGTATTGACACGCCCGCAGCCAAGCTGTGCGCTCCATGGCTCAATTCGGAGGAACGCAGCAAGGTGGAGGAGCCCTCACTCACCGGAATCTATCAGACGTTGCTTCCACAGCATCGGAACGTTGTTCCATACGGACTCTCCGGTACGCGCAATATGCGCAGCGGACAGGAATGCAAAATTTGGTCGGGGTTTCGCTCCACCCGGACCTCGTCTTATATTATGGCATACGCTTATAAAAGCGGGAATGTACTTCCATGTGGAAACACGGAGCAAGATAGGCCCAGTACACCTCTGTGGTTCATCTTGAATCCGCCTAGAATGGCGGGTCAAACATTGTCCGTAATACATATGAAGGTGCACAGCAGTTGCTTCTGCTTCCTTTTACTATACATACCATGCAGATATGCATGTTCCAACATTCTTAACAGAAAACATGTTATACAACGGTTAAATTGAGCCCTCAAAGACTTTCCGTCCGCCTTTCCGACGGGAGGCCAACGGGCGCTTGTTACACAGCCGCGATCCGAGCGGCCAATCCTTGTTCCGTACACCCCTATTAGCAGGGACATTTAGGAAGTATGGGATACATTTATGTGAAAATGTTAAGCACAGACCAACAGTCATGAGATATCCTTCGGATGAAACTAGATGTTGCCATTTCAAGGAGACATGGCATGCCTGTCAAGAACCGCTGCATTACGTAACTATTTGGTCCAAGATGGCTCAAGTTGTGGTTGGGTAGGCGCCCTTGGCGCACCACTTCGCATATTTGGTTCCGATCGACAAGTACACGGCCACTTACTGTATAATACTTCCGCCCAGCAGCCTACGGTGCTGGATGTAATACTTTCAAACAGGAAATAGACAAACTCTTCGTTGGAACTCTCATACGTGGCTCTCTGGCCTTCCGAAGGCCTTGATACCCCTTTGAGGTCCTGTTTTACAACAAATCGACATAATGCGCATGTTATACACTTCCTTCTTCTCTTATGCGCTCCATGCGATTTGTTCAGGTATTTTCATCCGGTTTTTTCAAGCGCTCAGTACGTGGCTCAAGACGATTGTGCATCTAGTAGCTCTGGCGCTGGATAATGCAGCAAACACCAACGTAGGTTTCCGTTATGCATCGGAGCCGCCCACGCGCGCCGCGTGCATAAATCATCGAATTCAGAGTCAAGCAGTGTCTGAGATGGTTTCTTGCAAGTCATCTCTGGCGTTGGCGTTGAGGAGTTTCATGGTGACTTTCGTTGGCAGGTACTGGTTGACTTACGAGTAAGTCTGTGTGAACTCATGTCATTTATTCGCGGTCTCGTGATCTGAAATATTGTGCGCGCAGATTCGACGGGGGAACGTGCAACGATCAGGCGCGGGGTGCCATCCGATTGACGTTCCACGATGGTATAGGACGGTCGGCGGCGCTTATTGTCTCTGGGAAGTTCCAGTAGGTTCGGGTGCTCATCGCGTCTAGCGACTTCAGGATGTTTCTAAAAATAGGTGTGTACTGTAGGGGAAATGGTGCAGATACTAATAATCTCATCTGAGGCGTAGCTTCATTGATGCGACATGTTCAATCTCTTCGATAGATGGTAGCATCATCAAATTCGCCAAGACCGAGCTGTCATATCGTACGTCTTCACATAACGGGCTTCCTGTTCTCGGCGCTAATGCCACATATGACCTACTGTAGCCGCCAGCAAAGGCTTGGAGCCCGTCGTAGACGCTCTAAGACACTTCGCGGACGCTCATGATGTTAACTACGGCGATATGTACGCCGCGTCTACTCATCATCCGATCGCCGCTGAGTAACTGAACCCACGTAGCATACAATTCTCCGGAGCAGTAGCCGCACCAAGCTGTCCTGGTGCTCTGCAACTCGTTTTCTATGCTAATCGATCGGGAGTGTCACTCCATCTCCGCCCGATCTGGTGCCATCTCCGTCGGACCCGGTCGAGAAAATTCTAGCTCGCATGGCCGACGCTGGGTTTACGTCAGAAGATATGGCCGCCCTTCTAGCAGTACATTCCGTGGGCAAACAAAGAACGCTGAACCCCATCGTTACAGGCATGCCCTTTGATACCACCCCGGGCGCGTTTGACACGCAGTTCCACCTGGGCGTGAGGGTATCATCTTGACCACCAGATCTATGCTCACGATGGATGTAGACGTCATTGCGCGGCACAGCATATCCAGGACCTGGAAGAAGTCAGTTTGAGGCCATGTCATCAAATAAGGTCGAATTTCGAATAACTTCCGATGACGCGCTGGCGCGACATGCCTTAACTGCGTGTATCTGGCAGTCGTTCGTCGGTGAGTTCCGCAACAGGATGTCAGCGTACCCTGAAACCGTATTAAGTCAGTTCCCTTCTCTAGTTGATTTGGATAGCTTGTGAAGGTCGTTTTCCCGAGCAATGACCAAGCTGGCTAATCAGGGACACCAGAATTTGATCGATTGCTCCTTTGTCCTTCCCTCTCCACGCACTTGGAACCGCCAGACGGAACATCCCCCTGGTAAGAATCGCTCAGATGTCGAGCAGTCGGTGCGCACACTTTGCTCATCCTAATGATAGCGGAGGCTAATACAGCCCAGTGCCGAATGGCGGCCTTCCCAGACTTACTATCCGACTGAAACCACTGACAAATCACATACTATTCTGGCACAGCAGCGTGAACCTCGTACGCAAACTGCTGTGATCGTGTAGCCATAGATGACGCATGTGTGTCTCTCGTTCGATCGCTTTGTTATCGTATTTCGATTTCGTCGGCTTCAAAGCCTTCTTACGTGCGAGAGTATCAAAAGCGGTCTCAGCATTCGTAGAAGATGTAGACGAAGCTACTCAGACGTTGACACTGAGACGATCTTCACTCTGCGCTTGCAGCAGACTTTTCTGAGTCGAATACGACAGATATGTCAACTCGGGAAAGGCATTGTCTCCACCGGCTTTTTAATAAATGTGACTGAAATATGTAAGCACGCGTGATAGAGATGAGATGTTGATAGAGCTAGCTAAGATTGGCGGCGCCACAATCACAAAATGACAGGTATGTGAAGGCTCGTGCCTGCGGCCGCGCGCCGACGAGGGGTTAATTTTGATCCGATATCGGGATTCTGCATATTTCGGCAACAAGCCGACAATTTCATTGTATACCAGCGCCGAGGCCGTCTACGAGGCCATCACGCTTGACTCGCGCCTTCCGGCGTGCGGCATGTCTGCGCTCTTGAAATTCTGCGTCGTCTCGTCATCAGCGTCCGTAGTACCGATTCCGGTCAACCTATAGCTACCCTGTGCGTCGAAAGTCAGTGAATGAATTCGTCAATGAAAAAAGTTAAAGCTGACGACCACCTGTACTATAGTGCCAGATGCAACATAGTTTGCATACAGTCACTGGGGACGAGATGGAGGCGGCTGGAACGAATATCTAAGGTAAGCATCATTCCAGAATCCGAAGTCGATCGAGAGACTGGGCAAGGGACCCTCGTGGACCCTGAATGCCGTGACGAAGCGGCTCAACTCCGCTGCCTTCTCGGAAAACACCGCACGAGTGACCTCTCCGAGCACTTCTATTTCCAGAAGTGGTAACAGAGCTCGGAAATGTCTGGCCCTGGCCGTTAAGCACCGCCCAAGAGAGTTGACTAGTGTCGATGTCTCGCTGGGGTTCTGGAATAACTTGTCGACAATTTGCACAGTGTGCAGATGAGGGCATGGAAGTGATCTGCTGGGAATAGGTGAAGGTGCAGCGTTTCTATCTGGATGCGCTAGGGCGGATAGCACGTTGCGAGACCAGGGTCCTCCGAGTCTCAAGATGCTGAGCATCGGAAGACATGATAGAAGAATAGACCACGCGTGGACGGGGATCTGCATGAGAGGGATACTGTGATGTGTCACGGCGATTTCGAGCATTGTGATCTGGGAGAGTACATGTCGAAGATTACCCAGGTTCGACAGGACGGCAGGCAGGTGATCCGGAACGATTGCGAGTTCGATAGTCGAGAGTCGCTTGGACGGCTCATTGATAATGGTGAGATGACTGCGGAATATTTGTAGTAGTTGAGGAACTGATTCTCCCCTGCCGTAGTCCAGAGCGAAGGCGCGGAGACGCGAGAGATCGGGCGGTAGTATTACCGAAAGATCTTTCATGCCATGACAGTGGAGGAAAATTGAGCAGGAGATTGGAATGGATAGATGGGATAGAATGTGTGTGACGATAGCCGGTGATGAGTCGAGGATCTGAAATGATTGTAGGCGTGGTAGTTCAACCATGAGAGACGGATGAATCACTCCAGCAGAAACACCCTGATTCTGCGAAATTGCTGCAGATATAACGACCGTTTGGAGACGGGGACAGCGTTGGAGTGCGGAGAGAAGCTGAGGGACGGACGGTCGTGTGGCGGGGATCAAGCGAGACAGGGTCAGATTCGTGAGGCTCCGCTGAAAATTTGGTGCTCTGTCCCAGCCTGCCATGGAGACCCCTTCCAGGCAGAGACGGCGGAGCCGGGGTGTCTGGCACTCGACTAGAACTGTGGATGCGTATGGGTGACCGGCATCGAGCCGTATGACAAGGTCGAGCAGATCCGGAAATGCGGTGCCTATTTGCTGAAGGATATTCTTGATGATCGTCTGATCTGCAGACACGTAGATCGTCTCAACGCGATGCGCATGCGACGACAGCCACTGTGGCACCTGCAGAGTGATGACGCGCCTTCCGGATAGGTGTCCTTGAAAAAATACGACGCGGATCGGAGAAGTGCCTGAGCGGAGACAGAACTCCCAAGCGACTCGAGGAAAACGTAGGTCAATCTGGGTCCAAAGCGTAGGTGTATTCAGGGATATGACGCGCCAGCCACGGCAAACGTGGCTTAAGGCAACCGCTTGGCAAGGTCTCTTGTGATCGTACACTCCGGAGCCCAAGCACTCGATGAAGATCTCGCTCAACAGATCGCTCGGAAGGTTATATATGGGACTCAAAGCAGCAGTTTGACGACTGCTTCGAGCATTGGGAAGAGACTTCTGTCACGATCGAACGAAATGTCAGATAAACGCAAGTTCTCGATTTGTAGACAATGAATCCATACCCGCGAGGGGACATGAGAGCGATTATGGGTATTGAAGTGTCTGGACATCCGCTGCATCTAGTTGAGACGAGCAGAGGAAAGTATCAGAGGCGGCCCCGGTTACCGATTCCGAGCATTCTACCGGCTCTTTTCTTTAATAGAGCATGGCTATCTCTGTCATTCCCAATCAGAGATTCGGGCGGCATCCTGCCGCGTTGTGGCTTCAAAGCCGAGCGCATGTTGATGGTCCGCAGGTAAGAGAAGCCGCCTGAAGACGACTCCGCCAGCCATGCGTCCTGGCTTGTAACCCTCACTGCCCGGTGGAAACAGCAAATCGAACTCCTCCAGGCTCAACGCGCAAGCGTACCGTAATGGTGCGAACAGCTGGAACTACACATGCGGCATACCATGGCGCTAGATCGTTCAGCGGAAATATAATAATTGCTGGCGGAGCACCGATTCGAGTGTTGCTTTGCTTGACACATGTGTCAACGTTTTGGTCGAGTAGTAATCCAGCGGGAGGCACGGCGGTCAGGATCACTCGCAATGCGCTCGGAATGGTTAATCGCGGGAGAAGCCTTGACTTTTTAGCACCAAGCTAGAATGAATCAGCCATTACTATTGTTAAAAAAACCATAGCGCTGATGAGGACCAAATGTGCGCCATTGTACTTGCTAGTTGGCAGTTTGATGTGCGGTGCTGAATCCTGAGACGCCCCGGAGCTCTGTGCCGGCTGCGGCATTACTCACCGAGGACACCATCGGGTCGTCTGATGGAGCCTCATCACAACATAGGGTGACATCGTAGGACTACGTTGGCGGTACTTGAAAAATCGGATCCGACCCGTAATCGGTCAATTTAGCTGTCAGTGGCGTCGCCTCTCCGGCGCACCGAGGACATGGCGACTTGGTGCGAAATGCGGTCTCCTATCATGAAAGTCCCATTTGACTCAGTGAATGCTGAGTATGACTGTCTGATGTATGTGAAATTGTTGGGAAAGCAAAACACGGCGAAGTTTTTGTCCTGAAAAGGCGAAGAACCAGTGAAGAACGGTCATGTGACTCGATTCTCAAGCACGCTTGCGGGGCGGTGTGAGCGGCGACCTCCAACTGAGCAAGTCTTGTTCAAACAGCGACGGGCAACATCCTGCAGGATTGCTTCTTCATCCTCATGGCGAATGCGAGGCCGAGCGCGATGCTTACTTTGGTGGTGGCTTTGATATGTCTTGTCAGCCTGCGGCCAACCTTCGCGTCCCATGCAGACCTCGTACGTTTCATGGGCCCGCAGGCCGTCAATCTATGGAGACTGGACGCGGCGGAGGCTACACGTTGCAGCACAGAAACCCCGGCGGCTTTGTATTTGCAAGATTCTGATCAACGTCCTCTGCATGAGGAAATGGACTCAGATCGCCCTGTCCCCGAGTTCTCGGCGTATTGGTTTATTCAGCCCCTTGACCATTTCTCAAACTCCACTCATCAATTTCGACAACGCTACTGGATTAACACTCGGCATTACCGGCCTGGGACCAATGCGCCTGTCATTGTGCTGGATGGTGGAGAGACGTCCGGGGAGGACCGCCTTCCGTTTTTGGACACAGGCATTGTAGAGATCCTCGCGAATGCAACAGGAGGTGTAGGCGTGGTTCTAGAGCATCGGTTTGTGGACTGCATGCTATAACACGGTAGTTGCCTGCTGACGCTGCGTTATAGCTACTATGGTGCGGAATGCCTGTTTTAGCTCATTCGGAGGGTTCTGTTGGGCTGACTAAGTCTTAGGTCGATCACTCCCCGTCATGGATTTATCTACTGATAATTTGAGGTATGAGGTGCACGCTATGCATGACGAATACATGTGCGCATGATGGACACAGGTGGTTGAATAATGCTCAAGCTGCCGCGGACTCCGCAAACTTCATGATGAATGTGAAATTCCCAGGAATCGATGAGGATCTCACTGCACCTGGTCACCCTTGGATCTATTACGGTGTTAGAACCCTATTCACTCCACTGTATGAATGACCCTTGAACTGACGACGTAATTAGGGTTCCTATGCTGGTGCACGCGCCGCGCACATGAAGATATTGTATCCTAACCTTGTCTTCGGCGCTATAGCATCGAGCGGTACGGTTACTTGCGCAGGATACTAAGCGAAAGTTGTTGACTTGGGTTACAAGCTGTAACACATGCCACCTTGGAGAATTGGGAGTACATGGATATTATACGACGTGCAGCAAACCCGGAGTGCTCGCATAACCTCGAAATTGCAATCGAGGCAATCGACAGAACTTTGAGCATCCCTGTCCTCGGTGGACACTTGAAGGGTCTCTTCGGCCTTGCCGAACTCGAACATGACGAGGATTTCGTCTCTCTCATTGAGGTAAGGCGTATGATATTACAACGCGAGTCTAGTCACGCGCTAACATTTATTTCCAATTCTATAGAGCCCTCTTGGCGCGTGGCAAGCCAAGAATTGGAATCCCGAAGTCGGTAGCACCCGTTTCGAAGAGTTCTGCGATACCTTGAACGAGCCTATTTTTGGAAGCCCTGGTTTGAGCGGCGAACAGATGATTACATTTGAGAGCGGACTTTCAGTTCCGCTGGTAGTGTACAACTATGCTAAATACATCAAGGAGGTACAGTGTCTAGTCAATCACTTCATCTGTCGGGCGCTCACACCCTCGCGCAGAACGTGGTCTCAAGATGTCCAGAGGGCATGTCGGTCGAGGACGTGAGGTGTTGAACCTGAGAACCATGCGCATGGTCTGATACTCCTTCAGTGCTTTGGGACATGGGATGATACGAAATTCCAAGACGTCTCTACGAGCGAGACGTGGAGACTATGGGCATTCCAGGTCTGCACAGAATGGGGATACTTCTTCGTGAGTACTTATGTATCCGAGAATAGCATTGGTCAGCTCAAATGCTCTGTTAGACCGCTCCTCCGAAGCACCACCCTCGGATTGTCTCGCGTCTGCTGACCTTGGATTACGAAGCCAAAATCTGCCAGCAAGTCAGTGGACTGTCATGATGCGTACGCCGCTCAGGAGCTAACGTGATGCCTCTTGATCGCAGGCTTACCCGCCAGGCAAGTATTTCGTGGTACCGCATTTACCAAACGTAACTGTCGTCAACGAGCTGGGAGACTTCGACACTGCGGCCGACAGGCTCGCAATTATTGACGGTGAAGGCAGGTGGTTGCCACTGTAAAAATAACGCGAATTAACTGACGGAGAGCCATATTTCTCATACAGTGGACCCATGGAGACCCAACACGCCACACAGCGAATATGCTAGTGATAGAGAAGATACAATCTTGAGGCCATTCAAGCTCATACCGAGTGCGTTTATTACCGACTTCCAGCTCATTGAACAAGGTTCTGACCGTGTGGCCAAGATGGTGTTCATCATTACGATGAGTTCGGACTTCGTAACATGTTTGATGAGCCGCCCGAGATACTGCAGATTCACAAAGAGATGATAGAGTTCGTCACGGAGTGGTTGAAGGATTGGAAGGCCCCGGAACAGAGCGAGTACTCTTAAGCTCAGATTGACGCGATTTCCTGCCGATGCTTACTATGTTAATTACCTTTGGCGTATGACATGGGAGGACTGTTTGCTGCTAACCTTGATTTGTCCAGGGGGTATTGCAATATCCGCGGCGTTGCACCTAACTCGGGCGGGACGAGGATTCGGTTAGCTCTCCTGACTGCACCTTACCTCAACGCTGTCAAAGATTGCGCCGCTAAGGTGGCTTTAGCTAACCTGACGAGACGGCTAACCCCGTCGCGGCCATAAAGACTAAGTCACGCAAATTGCCCGACGACCTCGGGACGCGCGCAGCGGGCTGCTTTCCCCGCGACCGCTTCTGTACCCTTCATGTAACGCGGGACATACGGCGCCAGCCGCAATGGAATGTGCTCTGCTGAGCATGCCGCGGGAATGACTCCGTGTAATGAGTCCACACGAGCACAGCTTTCTTGTTGCCCGTTGCATTTCCTAATCGGTGACGTCACACTGCCGGACCTTGGCATAAGGCAAATACCTCCGAGTCACCACCATCTATCTTTCGTTTCGCAGTTTCAGCAGTGAAGAAAATGGGTGCTGAACAGTCTACTTATGATGGACCTCCTGAGATCCTTGAAGCCCGGGATATATCGTCCGTGGCGAAGTATATGAAATCGGGCCAATGCAAGAACATCGTCGTCATGGTGGGTTCTCATGTGTGTTATGATCAGGAACTGTCTTATGACAGTCTTGAATAGTTAGGTGCAGGTAATTCATTGTCTGTTAGAATATGGATGCACATCTAACGGAACGATCATAACCAGGTGTGAGCACCTCCGCTGGGATTCCTGACTTCAGATCACCCGACACAGGTATAGTCCGTCATCTCCGTACTTGTGCACATCATTCACTCAGTATAACAACCGATGCATAGGATTATACGTCAGTACAGCCTTCGTAACAACTGCTTTGCCGAATTGACACTGTGCTTGGATTGTACAGGCGAACCTCGCTAGACTCAATCTGCCTTACCCGGAAGCCGTATTCGAGATCAATTTCTTCCGTGAGAATCCCAGGCCATGTAAGTCGGTCCTCACCGTGCTAGGTTTCCGCCCCTTAGGCTAAACACTCGTGATTTTAGTCTACCAGCTCGCGCACGAGCTGATGCCTGGTCGCTTTCGACCAACGCCCACGCACTCCTTCGTCCGGCTCCTCGCGAACCACGAACAACTCTATGTTTGTTTCACACAGAACATAGACACCCTAGAGCGGCGAGCTGGGGTTCCCGGGGAACTCATCGTCGAAGCGCATGGGAGCTTCGCTAGTCAAAGATGCGTTGAATGTAAAACCCCTTTTGACGGCGAGAAAATGGAGCAACATATCAGGGAGAAGAAAATCCCAGTGTGTGAAAGTTGCCATGGGCTGGTGAAGCCCGACATTGTATTCTTTGGAGAGTCTGTACGTGTGATTGCTTTCAGAGTTCTGAGTGTCTATACTGACGTCGAGTGATCTCAATAGCTACCACCGCTATTCCACCAATCCATCCCGAAGCTCCGCAATGCCGATTTGTTATTCGTTATCGGGACCTCTCTGACTGTGCAGCCGTTCGCATCTCTTGCCAGGATGGTTCCTGAAAACTGTCCACGAGTCCTAATCAACCTAGATCATGTCGGTGATTTCGGCTCTAGACCAGATGATGTGGTCCTTTTGGGCAAATGCGACGAGGTCATCCGGGATCTATGTAGGGAGCTTGGATGGCAAGACGAGCTTGACAAGACATGGAAGGAGACAGAGGACAGCGTTGTCGAATTCCAGGAAGTGAAGGAACCTGAGGAAGTATCACAGGCTAGGCACGAGAAAGCTAGAGCGGAACTTGCCGCAGTTGCGCAGGGGCAGCCCATAGACCCCGAGAAGCTGCGGCTGAAAGAAGAAGTGGACGAACTCACCGATCAGGTCGCAAGGTCTCTGGACATCTCTGGGCTTGCACAGGAGGCCCAAAATGACGGGGCCATGGAGGCTGCTACGGGAGAAGAGTTGCCATTAATGGGAGACCAGCAGGACGTTCCGGACAAGAGCGACGGAGATTCAGAACGGGCTGATATCGCGAAGAAGCTGCTGTAGTAATCTGACGTAATTTCGTTCTCGCTCTATATTGTCACAGAGTGGCTCAAGAAAGCTCCAGAGGAGTCGCACGTTATGTACGCTATGATAGGAGGTGTTCTAGGATATCGATAAACTGGTACTAGCGAACAATCCATCTATATGTGGGGGCACATCATATTTATTCATTACACCACACCCAACTCCGGTTGGCAAGAAGAAATGTGGAAAGCCTTCGCGCTCGGCGAGGAAGACGAGCATGGCCACAATCGTGGAGCACACAGACGTAAGTAGCGGGTATCGGTCATGATCAGGATAGGGAAAGTCATTGTCTATGATATGAATGAATCAGTAAGCCCTCAATGGCTCGTTTCACATGTTATCTCTCCTACCCGCATCATTAATGAGCAGGAGATTGCATCTGGTGCAGCAGAAAGTCCACAGCTTCGTCAAATAAACCCCCCGCTTGTCCAAACTGCTCTTCGGCACCCGGAGCGTAGTCAAATGAATGCTCCTCGTCTTCGATTGCCCTGAGCGCCACCCGGACACCGGCACTCTGCAACGCCGACTCCATGCATAGCGATTCGTGGACATGCACGGCAGTGTCCGAGGTACCGTGTATCAGAAATGTCGGTGGCCAGTCAGCCGATACGGCATACTGAGGGAATAAGGGAAGATGCTCCGCTGGAATGAGGATGTGCGAGCAAGACGTGCTCTCTGACCCGTCTTCGCCGGAATGCAAGTGTCTCAGGGTTTTGCTGATGCTCGGATCATGACAGCCCGTGTAATAGTCCAGATAAACCCCTTTCTGGAGATATAACCTCGCAAGGTACATGCGCGGGTTGGAAGGAAGTCCTGGGGTTGGGGAATCACCCGAGTGGTAGGTGAGTGCAGAGTCAGCAGTTGCCTTGAGTGTGAGGCACTGAGGATACAGGTACTCGGAGAACTGGCTGGCATCAAGCAGTTCGCGACCCCGAAAGAAGACCTCCGTCTTAGGAGACAGATAGTGAGAGGTCTACGTAAAGGCCCGTGCATATCAGCGGACGAGGGACGGGGTGGCGATAGTACTAACCATAAAATCTCCTCCCATGCCATATAGGGATAAGACAGCTTTCGGTCTTGGGGATGCATGCGTGGCGGCCAGATATGCACACAGCCCACCGGCACTGCTGCCTGCGACCGCAATACAATTCGGGTTGACCTGGAAATTCGGGCGGTAGTAACGCCGCTCGAGGTCATATTGCCCGAGGACTCGTGCTCGTTCAGCCCGCAGCAGACCATTGATATGATGTTGGAGGAAGTGGAAGAGATCCTTGACATCAGCGAGCATGTCGTGGCCAGTTGACGGTGGTATCAGCCTGTACTCCGCAGAAATGAATAGCATGCCCCTGTTCGTCACACGGTCTTTGAAAATGGTCTGTCAGTTGATAACGGTGCAAAGATTTCCGCCAGAAATAGAGAAATATAGAAAAAGGGTGTCGCATGACATGGTTCTAGACCCACCTCTGAGCCATACCGGCAACCAGCTCTTCCGATCTCCAACAGTCAACCCGCCTCCATGGAAGTAGACCACAGCGGGAACATCTGGAACGAACTCTTGGGCGTCTGGCTTGAATTCTGTAACCGTATGGAGAGATAGTAGGGGAGGATACAAGTCCAGAGATAGTACTGCATCGTCGACGCGCTTAAAAACAAAAGTGTACGGCGTGCCGCTGAGGTCTTGAGCGGAGTCTCCGGCAGGGGCCATGATCGTCAAGACAGTAGAGCAAGCGAGATTTAGGTCTTAGACCACGACGCTGCCACTTAGGTAGAGGTGAATATCTAGAGCAGATGCAAACTATCCGAGAGTTTGGCTTGCGCTGCATCAAGATTTATTTATTTCAGGAGCGTCGCGGCGTCGCGCGCTTCAACGACGCGTCTCTCGCGATCGCGGCCACGACCCCGACCCGACCTCCCATCTCTGAATCCAAGTCTCAAGACCATTTTGCATGAGTAACCGACGGCTCTGATCCCTGGAGACATTGCGCAGTGTTATCTCCGACGATGGCGACCGATGCGCTTCGCGCTCAGATCGCCGGCAAGTGGCAAAGCGCATTCTCTCGCTTGAACCGTGGTGAACCAGGAATCTCGGGACTGCTGAGCTTCAGTGAGGTTAATGCCTTTCCGTGCTGCTTCAATGAATATGTGGCATGACCGTATGCTCAATTTAGGCATGGACAATCGCAGCAGACTTTCTTCAACCCCGGGACCTGGCGGATCCTGCACCAAAGAAGGAGCATGGTGAGGACGATTGATTGAGCATGCAGACATCTCGCTTATCTGAACAGATATGCAGGAAGTAAGGGGTGCCTTTGATACACTGAGCAAATCAAAGATGCTTCCTATGCTTCTCGAGAACTTCCTAGGTGGGTGGTGGTCAGCATTGACCAGGTCGTTATACTGAGGCGGATCAGAGAGCATGCGGAAGCAGAGGTACCTCATTGAACGAGAGGTTGACCAATTCATGTCACAGTATGATGTCTGTTTCTCCTCCATTCACAGACGTCGCATAAACTGATTGAATTTTTTTAGAGTACGGAGGATTGCCAGTACATCGCTGGACTCGTGCTCCGACTAGTGGAATGGTACAAGGCATGGGCTCCTATTCCTGAGTAAGTACATTGCGAATCAGTCCCGTATCGAGTTGACACGGCATATATCAGACTAGGATACACTATCCTCTCAGCGTATACGCTCGCCTTCCACACCCAGACTTTCTCCATTCTCCCACCCTCCTTTGCCAGCGGCTTCAAGGCCCTGGTGGCTTCGACATTGACTCTCATCGATTCAGATACACTTCCGACGTGGGCGCATCATCCTGCGTTGGCGTACTATAATCCGAAGAGGCCGGACGTACCCCTATGGAGTGCATTTGACCAACTGGGACTTCTCGACCGATACGAATCTTTAATATCCAGCGTCTGCTATGAACATATCGAGGCGCACATCCAGGAGACATGTGCAGGTAAATGGGGAGAACCGATGTTGGCTCGCCTGCGGGAGTGGATGGCGGAGAAGATTGTCCCGTGGATGATCATGCCATATGCAAGAGGTGCACGAAATAGTGAGTCACCATGTTGTCACCAGATTTTTATATCAGAAACTCAGTGAGATCACCTACGCTATAGCGGATGAAGCACGGTCGATGCTACAGGGAATTGGCTCAAGATTCGACTTTCACGTTTGCAAGACACTGAGTGATTTACGGTCCGTTCTTTTGAGCCTCACCTCTCGATCCCAAACTAACGCTGTTTATTTTAGGACAAAAGAGATCTTTGATATCATCGTTGACTACCCGGATTCACTCTGCGCTTTGCAAGACCTCAAAGTACGCACACCCCACAAGTCGTTCTTGTGATATTGGCTCTGATATTGTCTCAGGAGTGTCTACAGCGGGTTGACCAGCGAACGGAGCTAGTGCAAACTTTGCGGAAGGCGTGAGTTTCTCCCTTCCCTTCCCTGAACCACCAATTTAAGACTGCTTTACGCTATATAGGAATAAGAAGCGTCTCCTCCACCCCGGTGCGGATACAAAGGATATCTTGCTGCAATACGTGTCCATTATCCGTTGCCTCCGAATTGTTGACCCACCTGGCGTTCTGCTGTACAAGGTGGCTGATCCAATCAGGAAATACCTCAGGTATGTACCATAACCTATGCATGAATGCTTCACTTATGAGATCTTCTACAGGGAACGCCCAGACACTATCCGTTGTATTGTTGCGAGTCTTGTTGGGGACGGCGAGAGTGGAGATTCCCTTGTCGACGAGAATGAGCCCATACAGCCGTTGCAGCAACTGCAGGTCGAAGATTACACTGACCCCAATTGGGAACCAGAGCCTATTGATGCTGGCCCAGGTCAGTTAGCCGTTGCCGTCTTGTACGGTCCATGGATGGCTCATTTCTGGCCAGAGTTCCGTACGAATAAACCGAGCGATGTCATCAGCACACTGGTTAGCATCTATGACTCGAAGGACCTCTTCGTGAAGGAATTACAAGTTCTTCTCGCGCAACGGCTGCTGTCAATAAAAGATGGCAATTTCGAACGAGAAGTACGTACTTCAGCGAAAGTTAGAAGACATAGACCTCGCACTCAACTTTATGCTGTGGTCAGAGACGGAATATTGAGATTCTCAAGATACGGTTCGGGGAATCCGCACTGCAAGTTTGCGAGGTCATGTTGAGAGACATGACAGACTCTAAACGCATAGATCAGCATGTTCAATCTCAGAAAAGCGTACGTAATGTTATGTACATGTTGGATTGTGATTTAAATCTGCTCGCAGTTGTCGCTTCATCCTACCATCATTTCCGGACATTTCTGGCCGCCCCTACAATCTAGCACTCTCACCATGCCAGGGCAGCTTAAGGAGTATGCAGCGCCTTTCCAGACTGAAAGAGATATCATTGATTTCGTTCTTCAGGTTACAGGATGAGTACTCCAAGCAATATACGACATTCAAACCCGACAAGAGATTGCGATGGCTGCCCCAACTCGGATCTATTAAGCTCGAGCTTACCCTCCAGGACCGGACGGTTTCTGCAGATGTTTCACTGCTGGAAGCGGCGTTCATTGAGCTGTTCTCCGAAAAAGGTTTGTATCATTGCTGCTTCTTGATGTATGACCAGACAATTGACGGCGCGGCAGATATATGGACGATAGATGAGCTCACAACAAGGGTTCGATCGATCGATCGAATATCTGCTGCAAAAGCTCTTGCGACCTGGGTGGATATGGGCGTTTTAAAGGCGGGAGGGGATAGCGTGTATCGACTGCTGGAGGTTGCCGAAGAGGTGCCAACATCGAGCTCGGCAGCAGCCATACAACGTAAGTTATAAGCCGCCGTGACCGTTCTGAGTTCTCAGCTTCCCTGCAGATCTGCCCGCCGTGGAGGAGGTACCGACCATAATGACCGTGCAACAGCAGCAAGCCGAGCAGATGAAAGTATACTGGAAGGTATTACTCGATTATGCTTACTATGCGAATGGTTGTGGCTCACACAAATCCTAGTTCATCGAGGGCATGCTCACGAATCTGGGACAACTCAGTCTGGATCGTATACAGAGTATGCTCAAACTTGCACCTGGATACGACCGCACTATCGAGCAGCTTGCGAGCTTTATGGAGGCTGCGCGGAGAGAAGGATTAGTGACTGTCAAGGATGGAGTGTGGAAGCTCAATCGTTGAAGGCTGAACATTGCATTTGACTCGGATGTAATTATGCTATTCTAGGGTAATGAAATAATGAAACCCGTCGGATTACTCAGCAACCTCCCGTGACGGGTATGCATCGATTTGCAGGTTTTCGAAGCTAGTTCATTCATCGCGGGCAAGTAGAGGCATGCAGGTGCTTCTTTCACTTACTTATGTGTTTGTGGATGTATATATGTGGACAGTGAGTTTTGCAACGCCCGCTTAGCTCAGTTGGTAGAGCGTGCCACTCGTACATATCTCATGATATGGTAAGGTCGGTTGTTCGAATCAGCCAGTGGGCATGAAATTTTGTCTCCACGTCTTTCGCCGATGGACGCACTGGCCATTTTCTCATTTTGGCAGCTCGGTGTCGTTGGAAGACACGAACGTCTTGCAGCGGCGCACCTCCGTTGGCACTGGGGAGCGTCGCGGCTTGCGAGCCAAACGGTTTTGTATGACCACAAGTGGTCAGGTCGTACTCGGCTGTCCAAGGCAGCCCTCCATGTGGCATGGAGCACGGTTCTGCATGACCACAACATCAAATGCAAGAGCGCGAGGGCGGGCAGTTTGACCTAGCGTGCTCCCGGAGGGCCGGAGCTTCTGGCGAAGAGTAAACCCTCAGAAACATATCAGTAAGCGTCGTTGAGCCATCTTGGACCTGGGTTAGGGTTGACTGACGCTGTCCTGACGCTTGCCGAGAGCTCTTTGAGATTAACTTGAGACCAACTATCACCCGGACGGCTTCACATTATGACACAAGCTAATCGTTCACGTCTACGGCGACCACTACGCTCGCACGACCTCGGACTTGTGATCAGATGGCAGAACAGGAGCAGACGCCTCTGCGGTCTGCCCAGTCTGAAGTACCTGCGACGAACGCGGCGCCGCAGCGAGAACATCGCGACCCTCGCATGGTGGTCGGGCTGATGGAAGACGAGCAAGAGCCAGCTAATGACCGTTCACACTCCCAGCGGTCTCGCGAGTCCGGTACGAAGCACGTCCGAGTGCAAGAATGCCCTGCTGCAAGCCTGTCGTCCAGTCCCCCGACGTATCATTCAACATCGAGGGACAGTGATGAAGATGACAAACGTGACAAACGTATTCATTGGTGGTTATCTTTCTCACAGGCGTGGGCAGGACTGATGAAGATGCTGTCATTCGACTACCAGTGGATACTGGACAATTGTACCTGGCCAAAGCTCCAGCCTGTCATCCGATGCGCGGTCGTCGCCTGGCTGTCACTTTTGTTCATGCTGATCACACGCACGGAGATGATTCTCGGCCAGGTGAGTATTCGTCCTTGACTTTTGGTTACTCTGTACATTTTCTGTACTGTTGTATCCTCGACGCCGACCCGCTCTACTGCGCTTCATGTTACATACAAATCGCTGTGTCCCGGCGCGGTCAGGTAATATGCCGCGGTAATACGCCGCCCAGGGGCGGATGCAACTGGGCATACTTCTGCGCTGTATTGTCTCATGCAGTTTTCATGCACGCCGTCGACGAGTGACCCCTTGCTATCCTCATAGTGATGGCCTAACCTCTCACATGCGTATAGTCAGAAGGCATCCGCGCCCGATGCTGCGCGCAATGCCCGACTCTACAGCCGCTCTCCAAGGGGCTTTTTTGGGGTCTGCGCTGTGCGTGAGTTTTTTCGTGGTTAGGCCCATTGATATGAGAACAGCAAGGAACGCGAGGTGCCCTTTCGGATGACAGGCGCTTTATGCGTTCAGGCGGCAGGCCACGGCGCTCTCGCGCGAAATACTGCTACGACTAGCGTGAGAACAGCGCGTCGACAACCTGGACACAACCGCACGCTTGCAACACTCCAACGAGGCTGTGAGGTTCTCGTTGTTAAGTGTCCATTTCCCGAGACCACGGGGGATGATCCAAATGTTATGAGTTCTCATCCGCCACATGTCGGAGTGCTTGGCCGCCGCTAGTGCATCAACGCGTTGACGCGTCGCCTAGTCTATTAACATCTGCATCATGGACGTCGTCGAGAATTATTGTATGAAGTGACATTCTCCGCTTGCACAATCTTCGAGTCTGAGCCGTCACCGCTGCCGATGTTTCCGCTCCTGAATATTCAGACACTGACTTGTCTTCAGGCAAGCTTCATGATTATTGTAGGTCAGTTGCATCAAGAGTTGTATCAAACAACGGGAATGCTTATCTCAACTTGCAGCGGCATTCTTCGATCCTCCGAGCGTTCCCTTCATCTCCTGTGTTGAGCGAAAGTTTCTCTTACTTTCATTTGCCACAGCTGGCTGGGCGTAGGTCTACATATCCTAATAGACTGTCAACTGCTCACATTTTTTTCCAGTTGGGGTGTGCTAGGCGTCTTCGTCGCGAATCAGGCACGTAGGAACTTTGTGCCCAATGCCACCCAATCACAAGTGATTACTGGCCATTACATCGAGGCGGGACCGACGGTCATCATGGCCGTGTTCCTCTTGTTCGGCACTGCCGTCTTCTTGTACATCAAGGCGCGTCAAGGTCCCGGGCCATATAACGCCGCGACTGTGTTCGGCTGTACCGCGCTCGACCTGCATCTGACTACGGCAGTGCTGTATCCCTATCCACAGTACCAACCCGGGCGCTGGGTTGTCCTCCCTATCGCGTTCCACTCCGCGCTCTCCCTTGTCCTCTCTGCGACTCTCTTCCCCTCCACCATCACCGCGCAGTACACGGGCTCGGTCGTCCGAGTGCTTGACCCGCTGCGCAGCGCGATCCTGGAGCACCGCCGTATCCTTCAGATTTCGCCGCGCTCCTCCGAATTTTCGGCGGCGGTCGCGAAGATCAACGACTTGGTCGGGAAGAGCGAGAGCTCGCTTACGCCGAGCGCTGCGGCATTGCGCCTGCTGAAACATGATATTGTCTGGGGTAGGTTCGCGCCAACGGACATTGGCGGGTTTCATTGGTGGGTGCGCCGGCTTGTCATGCGCGCGAATGGTATGGGAGTCTTCTTCACTCTCATCGAGCCCACACGCGAGCGTTTCCCTATCACGCCCGTCCCGTCACGCACTGGTACCCCCAGGCACTCCCGCCCTGGATCGCCCACGTTATCGCAGCCCACGACGCCTTCCACATCTCCACCTACGACTCCGAGCCTCAACACGACCTCGCCCAGCAGTCAGCGCATCGAGACCCCCGAGCCGCGGCAGTCCTCGCCAAGCTCTTCACAGCATAGTCACCGGTGTGAGGACACGCACTCGGTGATCCGCGTCTCCTTCCGCCCGAACTTGCCCCGGCATCTGCATCTGCCATTGCGACGTCTCCGCGATGTGGTAAATGGCCACCACCTGCATTTCTCCCTCCTCTATCTCGCGCACTCGCTTGCACTCCCGCGGGTCAATGCCGCGAACCCGCCCGAACCGCCCGTCGGCGTGTATGAGAGCCGGCGCTATCTCGAGCTGGAGGCGACACGTCTGAGCCACCCGGATTCGATGGAGGTGACGGAACGCTTTACGCAATTGCTAAGTGAGAGCTGCGACGAGCTCTTCAGTGGGTGTGCAGAGGCAATCACAGGTGTGAACACTTGGCTCGTGAACGTGAGACGAGAAAATTTCTGGAGCACGGCGAAGCTCGAGCAGCAGCGGGCGAGGAAATTACAGAATCTCATAACGCTGCGAAAGAAACTGCACGATATCCTCGAGCGATTCAGGAAGCAGAAGAGGTCAGTTCTCCGTTGTCCCGACTTGAGTGGAGCTCACACATATAGTTATTGTAGGCATCGCGTCTTGGACCCATATCGCTCAACATTTGATTCCCATCGTGTTGGCAACCAGGGTGGCGCTACTGAACCGCCGCCTCACCGTTATCTTTTCCATTGTTTCATGTATCAATATCACGCCATGCAATTCGGCGTCCTTCTCATCGATATGGTAAGTGTGATTGGCTACCGTCCTGGGCCCATATTTGACATACTCTTGTACACAGCTGGATGAGATGATCCGCTTAGAACACACCTATCCGGAAGCACGACTCTGGACGATGCGTCTTCCAATCCGGAAACTTATCGCCTGGAGCCCTTGGGATCCCCAAGATGATGGTGAGCGCGACGACGACGAAGACCCCGGTAAGATATCCCCACAGTTTGCTCTCCTTGTGACCTCTCTCATATTTTGCATAGATGTCATCCAGGGAATCGAGCCGGAATGGAACCAATATCTTTGTGCTCCCTCACGCCGGGACCCGGATGCCTTGCCCCCGACGAACCCCTTTCAGAAGGTGATATGGCATATCTATGAGGGAATCATGGCCCTGTCGCGTGGCAATTCGGTGTTCGCGCTCAAGGGAGGGATTTTGACAGGTGAAGTCCCTCATTTATACCTCTTCCTGTTCTGGGTTGACGAAGGGGATGGTAGTTCTCCTCTGCATACCAAATTTCCTAAAGAGCACGGCGCATTTTGCTTACAGTATGTGTTTTCACAGCATCTAGGATCGCAGAAGTTGCTCACATCCCATATAGGTCAACGCTTTTTCTGGGGAATGTACGTTTCCAGCACCTGGTGTCCATCACCCGAGTTAACAGACTTCAACGATTCAGTACTATGGGTCAATTCACCCTCGCCCGCTTCCGTGGAGACACCACCTTTGGCTTTGTTGCGCGAGTCACGGCCACCTTTCTCGGCGGCCTCGTCGGGATGGTAATGTGGTATATCTCCGCCGGCAGCGGGAAAGGCAACCCGTACGGCCTTGCCACAGTTTGCGCCGTGTGCTTTCCATTCTTCTTCTATGGCCGTTTGTATTGGCCTGGACCACAAATGACAAACAAGATATTTTTTACCACCGCTGCGCTGGTGGGCTCCTTCCACGAGTACGTGCGCTATCTTCGCTGCTGACAGTATTCGCGTTCAGGTTGTTGGATATTCGTGGCAGGCCACTCGTTTCCCCACCGCGTTCCATTACAAAGGATTTCAGCTCGCTTGGGTATGTCCCAACAGCGCTTGCGGTATGTTCGCGTGAATAAACATAGCGTATCAGCGGAGATTTGTCCTCGTTACGGCTGGTGTTACTGCTGCCTTGTGCGTCTTCACTTTCCATTTATGTATTCGTTTACTCATGCGACATTCTACAGCGTCTTCTCGTTCCTTCCTCCCTCAACGACACTCCGCAAATATCAGCGTAAAACCTTGTCGACGACCGCGAGCGAGTACGGCGCGTTGTACTGCTCTACCATCTCCTTTGCAAATACCCGGGGCTATCACGAGGTCGACAAGGGCGAGATTATCCAGAGCCTAGTCGCTATCCGGACAAAGCTCAAGCGCTCCCGTGTAATGAAGGGTAATGTGACATACGAGGTACGTTCGTATGACTGTCGTTGCTAGTTCACTTTATGGCTCACCGAAGCTAGTTCTCGCTCAGAGGAAAGTGGCCTGGGGACCGGTACCATAAGATCCTCGAGATTCAGTTGTGAGTCTCGTCCCTTCACATGTTCAGTCATGGATTCACCTGCTACTCATCAGGCAACTCTCGTACCTACTTTCACACCTAATGTCTGTGGTCGAGAATCTCGAGCCTGCATGGTCCCGCGCTCTCCTTCACCGGACGCGCCTCACCAATGCTGACTTCCAGGGTGATGTCCTCGCTGTTATCAGTACGTGGCATTACTCCTGCCTGACGTTCTCGAGCCTGAGAGTGGTTCCGCTTCAGATATGGTCTCGACCGCTTTGCGCACCGGAGATCCAATACCGCAGATCACTCCCTGCCCGTTACTCGACCACTTTATGGCATACACACATGGGTTGAATGTCATCCGGCAGGAGGCTGATGATGATTATGGGCTTCCTCGTACTATGACTATCGATACACTCGAGGACGAGCAATATCTGTAAGCACATTCAATTTCTTACAGTACTTATGGCCGATAGTTTGATGTCGATCTTTCTAGTTTTTTCTCTGTCGGCGTCATCACTACTTTCGGCATCATTATGCGCCTTGACAAACTCATGGTTGCAGCCAAGGAACTTGTCGGAGAACAGTACCACATCCATGGCATAGGTCTCCCAGACCTCAAGACCGATGCAGATGATAATGAGAAAACACCATTAAGACCAAACAAAGAAGTATGAATGATATCGTGAACTAGACGTCAGGACTGGTGTATTTAGTTAGTAACCCTAGTGATTTATCACGATGTAGGGCAGAGGTATCTATAGGATATCATGTTGCAGAAATACATTCACTACGGTAATCTTCCGCGTTCAGTATGATTAGCCAATCCGAGCGCCTACGTGCCCGCGTCCACACACGCCTCACTATGTTCGAGTTCCTTCAGTCTCGTACACCGAGCTGAGGGCAAGTCCATACATAGTAGCTAACTTATGCACAGAGAATCATCCCAGGTAGCTACTTACTAATACTAGTCTTGTACATCATGAATGTAAATGCCTGTGGGAAGAGGATGCACCAATAGATGGAATATGACGGTAAGTGCCGGTGAAAGTGGGCCATCAGGAAAATGTCGATTTGACTTGGCGGCTTTTTCGAGCCTTTTCGGGCTTGCTGGCGGCTGTCGCAGCCTTTCGCGCTCGGTAAAGCCGAGAAAGCGCCTAAAGGCGACGCAAAAGGCGTCAAAGCACTCAAGAGCAAACCCGATAGGGCCCTGGGGAATCGGTTATGTGGCGCTTGCAGCGCCATCTCAAGTCATTAATGCGAGCTCGACACAACATTCGACCATAGTACTACGGCTACTGAACTACCTACAATGAGCTCGGATTTAGGTTGCTGGGGCCTGCCAACTACAGCAACCCCACGGAGCGCCGTGGTGTGTCGCGAGACGAACATATACGCTAGGGGGAACGTTTGCAGCTGAACCGACAAGGGCATATGAGCGAGACGTCAAGGGCATCGAAGGCTAATGTGGCTGCCAGCGCATGTTCAGGCCTAGCGGGTTCTATTAATTCGATGGCAAAAAACTAGGACTAAGACAGGCTGCCTCAGCGCTTCAGCTGTGGCCGAGATGGATGCTGGTTTTGTGTCAGGATCGGCGCCCGTTGAGCTAGCATAGTCTCCTTCTTACAGTCTCCTTCCAAGCTGAGTATGGCAACACCGGTAATCCAACCTTAGACTTTCATGGAAGAAGTCCACACCACTAGCACACCGGTTGCAAGTCTCCTACCTGCAATACCAGCACTTTAAGTTTATGAAAATGTCTTGTATCATGCACGAAATCGGACCTATCACAACTAGAAAGCAAGGGTTCTGCCGCCGGCAGATGGCACTTCCCCAAGTGAAAGATAGTAGTGTATATATGTATATGCTCCACAACTTGAAGTGGTCACCTAGCGATCGCCCGCCGCAACGCCGTAGTCGAGATGATACCTGATCTGTCAGCCGTAATGCATTTCCTCGGTATCCTACTTACGCCGGTGATCTTTGGGCGCCGTTCTACACAGTCGCACTCGCGGTAACTGACTGACTTGATGGCAGTGGCTGTAGTGCCAGAAACTGACTACTGAAATCCTCCGAATCCACAAACCGGAGAGAGCTTTGGTCACTCAACGAGCCTAAATCTCGTAGTTTACAACGAATATTGAGCCTAGGGAAGTGTTAGTGATCGTCGATTGCTGATAGTCTTGATGGTACGCACGCAGCGAGCACGGCATTGACATATACTGGCATTACTCGTGTGGTCAGATAACTATGATTGGACTCAGATGGGAAGAGACAGACCCACCCTTACTTCCTGGGATGTGAAACACCATCCATATAAATGAGAAATGGCGATACGTTGCGAGATACTAATGAAATCATGATTCTTGAAGATGTTCATCAGACGAAGATCGCTAGCTTACTGTTGCAAAGTGAAGGAATTGAATTGTGCTGTGCGATCCTACGTGAACCTAGAAACCAACCCAGCAGGAATGCTGCTTACGCCGTAAGTGTTCCTCGGTTTATTGCATACACAGTGAGCTGGTTAAGTAAGGTCTGTGTGCTGATGGAAAAGACGCGCTCAATTTATATAGAAGAACGACTGGATCGAACTGACGCTTTGAAGCTGGCCTGAGAGCTTCGAAATATGACACAAAGTGATACTGTGATGTAAATGTCTGTCACGACGGCCATGATTTGCTGCACCGATGCCGGTATCTGTTAAGACACCGAGTTAGTTGAGTCTCGACCAATCATCCCACCGCTAATCACTTTGACGTGTGCGAGGATCCAATCCGTCGATAGCTTGAGCGAACTAAAGCTTATATTAGACTAGAATCATACTAAAACAGAAGCCGATACTCACGACCCGTATACCACGCCTGCAAATATATATAATCAAAGACGACGGAAGTCCTAGCATCGAACTTACCCACGCCACCAGCTGCGAATGTCGTTATTAAAAAAACTCATGACTGGTGTACAATATACTTACCAAAACTGACCAGCGCAATGCTGATCTGATGTTCAACGCATACTTGAGCTCTGACGGTTATTTCAAATGGTGTTCAACACTTACCGCCACGAGCGTCAAGGGAAGCTGAAACCTTCGATTTTCTAGAACTAAAGGACCAAAGGCCTAAATAAGAGCCACCACAATGAACAATTTCCTTGACTTACGTGCCCAGATCTTGTGAATGAAAAAGCTACCAGCAGGCGTCAGCATAAATCGAGCGACTGGGAGTGTTGATAACGGACAGTTGCACGACAAGGAACGTCAGAGACTGATCTGTGTGAGCATGTGCGCCTTTTACAATACGCAGGACACATCCACATACAGCGAGGAAGAACTCGGGCTGTTATATTATAATCAGATATCGTCCCCGCTAACATCGAACTGAGTACTGACGATCCAGAACCTGCACTCCTATATCATTTAGATGTCGACGACGAGGAACAGAGAATATACTGACTTTGGAAGGGTGCAAAGAGCGGCAGGGTCTGCGTGATGTGATACGACAAGTTCCCGGAGATACTGGATGCAGGATTCTAGTATCCGAAAGAGCTTATAGTCTAATCGTACCTCTATATTCAGCACCAACGTAATCAAATCTAGAGCACTGATACAATTATGACAAAAGGTCATATTATTTCTGGACCAATAGCCAACCTCAAGAATGCCACCTGTAGGTCCGTTGGCAAATCAGGACCATCTCATTTAGAGAGACAGCGATAACTACGCACCAATGCCTTCAAACGCAACGAGTCATCACGGTACGTTAGGTAGTAGAAGACGGTCTGTGCAACTGTGCAGCTGAAGAATCTGCTTCCGCGATGCTCATTAGATCACATCCAATTGAAAAAAGAATGCGCACATGAGGGAGAAAAGAACGCCAATGAAGAGGGAGCCGGCGGTGCTGTTCAAATGGAGGTCTGGGTCTGCCATCGTCTAGTGTAAAGCGCTGCAGAGATAGTTGAGACAGTCAGAGGCAGGACAATTCATATGTATTCTTATATAGGAAGCACGAAGGGGTGAAAGCTTCGAGGCAATGCTCAAGATTGGCGCGAAAATGTCTCACTGACCTCCTGCGCCTGCGATCACCGCCGCTCGCCTAGTGTGGAATCATATCTACAAGAGAATCGACGTCGGGGTTATCGAGCAGTGTCCGGCGCACATATAACGCCGCACGACACTCTGGCGACCGAAATAAGCTTGAAGATAAGTTTGACTAGTGCAATCAGAAGATACAAATCACAAATTCCGGCAGCCCAACTTACCATCGAGCGGTTCCGAGGCTTCGATCGCGGATCTGGCAGGTGTATGTAGCGTCATAGTAAGTTCGGATTACCGGAGGGAAGGAAAGCATCTCCCCGAGAACGAATCACAGCTCTTTGAAGAAGTGCAAATACTTCAGAGGTGTCTTAGGGGGTGCACGGAACTCCGTGTAGCGCGCGGGAGTCTCGACAGGGCGCTCGGCGAAGAGCCTCGTTGCCGTGAAACACATGTAGAGAGGGAAAGGCCACCTCCAGACCACCATAGCTGGTGGTTGTTGTTTCGTTTCGGTGAGAAGAGCTGAATTTGAGAACTTCATTGCTGTCCGACGTAGTCGACGGAGGGACTTGACCCCGAGTTGCGCAGTTCTAGGCCTCTCAGAGTCTCACAGGCGCGAGCGCCGTGCGGTCATGTGACCGCGTTTCATTTGAAATGTTGGGCCAAGAGGGCAGGGAGATAGCTGCCAAGCTGACTGTGCTGAGTCGCTTTGCTGTACCTGTCATAAGACGTGATGCAGCAGCATGCACCAGAACAACACATTAATGACTAGTCTTCGGATGAGAGAAGACAAGGGTGACAGTGTCGAGTTTGTATTCCATACACAACTCCGGCGGCCGCATATACAGCGCAGCAAACGGCAAATCATCAGCCGGTCATCTTGTGATAATATGGTAAACAGATTGACACTACACGTGTACATCGGGTGCATGGTGTTGAACGTCCCGTGGATATAGATCTGGGTATGGTGCTCGGAGTCTCGGACGGTCGCTGATTTAGTGACCACGACCGCTCAGCCACTGAAGGACGATATCGCTACAAAAATTCAAGATGTGCGCCTCACAGTGTTGCGACCGACTCACAGGTTATGTTGACTTTTCATCGAACACTTGAAGCCACGTGAACCGCTGGTACATTGGCAACACAAGGGCGATAAGCTCACTTACCGAATAGCACTGTATACGCGCTCTCAGATCGGCGTCCTCTTTTCAGGAAGAAAACAATAGACATACCGATACAGGCCTGTTCTTTATCTTTTCTAACTCTCTGTAAAAGTCTGTCAGTGGAAAATCCGATTCCTGCGACAGTTACGAACAATGCCTTGATGAGCTCCTTTATAGATGCGTGGCCGTCGATATCGTTCTTGTTACCAAGCTGCACGAGTTGACTCAGTATGATATTGTGTGTCATAATGGGGAGACTCACAACCAATAATGGCACACCGTTCAGACTAGGATGGGTCAGAAGTTGGTGCAACTCGAACCGGGCTGTCTCAAACTTTTCCTTCTGAGATTAATGTCAACGAAGGTTAACTCCGCTGAGAAAGTAACTGCATACATCGAAGGAGTCCACGACAAAGCTACCATATTCATCAGATATTAGCTACTAAATGTAATCGAGACGCACTCACACGACAGCATCGACGCCATTGCAGTATCGTTCCCATATTGACCTATACCGCGGCTGACCTAGGGTCAAGGACGGTTTGCGCTTAGAGCCACTCGAGGAGAAGTCCATCATATGCACCTGCTACATCCCACATCTTCAACGTTACGTTCCCCTTCCTCATTTTCCTGAAGTTAAACGCAACGGTCGGCACGACGTCTTCGCTCCACTGCGCAGCACACAGCAAGTCAGGCATTCGCGAAGGCCAAATGAGAAGAGTGCACACTTGTCCGGAGCCCAGGACATTGACGAACGACGTCTTTCCGGAGGCCTGGGCGACATGCAATGGTTACAATACTGATGGTGCTGAGATGCGGCATATTTGTGCACCTGAAGACCCACAACGGCAATCTCTGCGGTTCTGGAGAAGAATAGCCTGGCGGGTCTCGATGAGAGAGTCGTAGCAAAAGCACTCGTGAATACTGACCCGCTGAACCACTGCAAGAGGGACGAGAAGAAGAATGCCATCAATACTGTCGGGCGATGGTAACTGCCACTCCCGCTTGCCACCGGGTCGCACAAGCGGGGTAAGTGCGGAGAAAGCCGATCGAGCCAGATCTCAGATTTTGCAGGCGCTCTTCAAATTGTATGAAGCGCCCGTGCGACTTCGTCCTCGCCACGGTCCCGGTCGCGCACCCTGGCCGTCAAATATTCGGTCGTCTATTTTCTGGCTGCCTGGGACCACACCGGACAACTTTGAAATGCCTGTGACACTCTCGGCCTATATGTCTTCAAAGATATTTGGTACGGAGTCGAAGAACCAGTCTAGACGAATACTCAACTTCATGCGGCTCTCGTCAACTGTGCAGCAGAGGCACAAGGCCTCCAAGATGCTGTTGCAGATAATTCGTAACGTGCGGACCTCTGATACAAACTCTCATGGACCCCATTCACCTCCCGGTATTCCGCCAGATGCTACGGGTATTTCCACCTCGCCGTCGGAGACCAAGCCGGCCGGCTCGCGTATAGCCACGGTGAATCAGATACGACGCCGCATACAATATTCTTCGAATGCCGATACTACTGAAGACGTCGACACGAAAGCAACTGAAACTCCCGCTGAGCCATCTGTCGCTCCGTACGTGGGTGTTTCTACTTCGCTTTTGAAAACCAAGCCGGGCGACTTGTCTATAGGCATACAAGATACTCTGAATGCCGATACTACTGAAGAAATCAACACGAAAGCAACTAAAACTCCCGCGGAGCCATCCGTCGCTCCGAGCGGTGTTCGCAATCGCTCGGGAGGACCTTCTACCGAACCTGCATCCGCTGGCGTGGAGGAGATGCTTCCTAGGCAACCGAAGCCATCAGGAGGTTCACTTGGGTCTACTGGGGGTCAACCTGGAACAAAGAGGTGGCCGATTATCCGTGACCTGCTGGAGTATTCCTTCCTAGCCATTCAGGAACGGAACGCGAAGATAGCCAAGACGGTGAACGATCCTCCATTGAATACTACGCCACCAACCCCGCCGCCGATACACTTGAGACCTACGACACATGAGCCAATGTCATGGCAGGTGCCGCATATAGCACCAAAGCCAAATGTGCCGTTGGGTGCTGGAATGCTAAAGGATGCTCCGCCACATACCGCCCGTGATGTATACACAAATATTCAGGCTGCGATGCAGGCCGCAGAAAGTCGCTCGGGTGGTATGTACTACTCAATTCCTTTGATATCAGGCTGAATGTATTTCCCCAAGACGTGCTATCAGCGATGCAACCTTCGTTGGTTCGGGTTCCTTCCCGCCCGAAAGTCTCTAGCCTTTCTTCTCTTGAATATCACCGTCGCATTGAGGGTCTCATAAAGTCGTCCGACTCTTCGCCGCAGTCGATATTACAAGGTTAGTCATGAATCTTGTCGCAAGTGCAAATCCCTTACCCTGAGCCCCCAGATGTTGCTCCCGTAAACCCCATGCCACCGATTGCGAAGCTGGCGCATGGTCTGGATCGTGTACTCTTCAAGTACGTTGCGTACACTACGTGCCCTGTTGCATTCTTTTCAACTCCATGACAGCCCCGGAGTGCATTGGTTGCAAGATCCCCGGACATCATACTACAACTTCACGTCGTGGCTCCAGAGTGTGCCCAGCGTTAATGAGTTCGCGTTTGATCGCATCATTCCGTTCATTACAAGTTCCCGAGACGATGTACGTCTATTGGTCTGCTCCAGTCTCCGTCCTAACATGTTCCATTGTGCTTAGGATTTGCGTCAAATTGCGCGGCGAGAGGGCTGCCTCTTCACGGGGTCCACGTCGTCATTGACCGGGATGCTTTCCCAGATCTACCTTTTGATGTCTCAGCACAAATCATTCGATGTGACACCATTGAGTCAACACTTCCACAATCAGGTTAGTCTCCACACTACCAGTAAAGTGCCGTTGCTGACTTCCGAAAAGCGTAAAGCCTTCACCGCGGGCCAGCGGATGCCCATATCTGTGATACTGCGATACAAGGACGGCGTCTACGCCACTGATTCTGACAAGTCTGTATTTGGTGCAGATGTCCAATCATCAAATATCCTTGCCACTATGGTCAGTTGTACTGTGGGCTTCATCACAGAGATCCTCATCCAACATCCATGCTGTCATGTAGGGAACAATGCTCGAGAAATTCCTGACTCACCCGGAGGAGCAATTCCGGCGCCTTCTACTCGCAGATAGCCCGGTTGTGGAGGAAGAACGCAAGAAGGAGCCCTACCGTTACTCCAAGGTAGCTACCCCAATTGTTTTGCGCCTCGAGTTGAATAGTTCATTCTATGCTACAGCATGGAAAGTTCGTCATGCGTTCCCAGTTGGATTGTCAGGACGATCGCCTCCCGGGAACAGGTATTTTTGATATCAAGACCCGTGCCACCGCCCCAATCCGCCATCATCTGTCCGAACATGAGGTACGAGCGTGATATAGAGCACTCTCCCTCGTACAAGGTCTTATTATCCCATCTTGCAGGTGCACACCGAGTATCAGATTGAGCACACGCATGGCCCAGAAAGGAGTTTTGAAAAGGAATATTTTGACCTTATCCGGTCAGCCTTCCTCAAATACAAGTGTGTATATACTCGTCTGTGAACCTGAGCATTCTCTTACACTGATTATACAGCTTCCAGGCCCGCATCGGCAATATGGATGGTGTCCTCGTTGCCTTCCATAACACCCTCCGGATTTTCGGCTTCCAATATATTCCTTTGGAAGATATGGACCAACGGCTGTTTGGGAGCCAGAAGGCTGGAGATCGGGTGTTCGAGAAGTGTCTCAAATTATTGGACGTCATATCCGAGGAGATCATCACTTGCTTCCCAGAACAGGTTTGCTCGCCGTGTCTCTCATGAGGCACCAGTACTCAGGATGTGCTTTGCAGAGCGTGAAGTGTCTCTGGGAGACTACAGAGAGTTGCGACTTACTCCGTGTCTACGTCGAGCCGGTTGAATCAAATGGCTCTAGCAAGCCGATCGCCCAGCTAGACATCAACCTCATCAATTATATCAACGGCCAGGCTCTTCACGGCCGCGACGCTGTTAGTGCAACGGAAGACGAATGTATGGATTGTCATATTCTCATCTAATCTCCGTACTGACGGATGCGGGACTAGGGAACGTCCTCTATACCATTGCCAACAGGAAACTCCCATACGAGGTCATTCGTGCCAACAGGAATCGCGCCTTCCAGAGACAGTTCGAGATCATGCGGTCCAGTCTCAACCTTGAAGAACTGGAGGAGGCTAAGGCCGCTCTTGACCCTGAAGCTGAAGTGCTGGCAGTCGCCGACGTCGGCTCATTACCTGCGATTGAGCCGGAATATGAGGATGACGATAAACCTTTCCAGTACACAAGCGCGTCCGCCAAAGCGGAGAGGCAAGAGGTTGAAGAGGAAGGGTCGCTGGTAGAAGAGTTTCAAGAGGTGGTGTCGCGAGCTGAAGGGTGGCAAGAGGTAGAATGGCAAGAGGATGTATCGCTGTGGAGTGACTCACAGATGAGAGGACCACTGAACACAACGTTGCAAGGGGAAGGGCCCAGGGAGGAAGAACCACGGCAGGAAGAGTTGCGGGAGCGAAACTTACTGGACGGTGGTGAGGATATACAAGAGGCAGCCCGTCTTCAGGTTACGGAGACATGGCATCGACAAGCCGCCATCGAGGCAGTCCCCAGCAATTCGGAGGATGACGGTATTGACGTGCCTTTAGGCGACTCGCAGCCATTCGCCGATGACAAGAACCCAGCGGCCCCTCAACTATTCGTACAGCGATCCGCATCAGTTGACGACTCCATTGCACCACACGTAATCACGGAAACGGACGATGAACAGTCTGCAGCACTCGCAAGTAGTTCGAGCGTACAGCTTCTGGGCGCTGACATGTCTCCTCCGGACTCTGGAGCATCCCCGACATTCTCATCCACGTTAGTCCAAGAGCATCCTCCCGGCGCAACCGTTACGGCGAATACATTGGCAATCCCTCCTACAAGTCCCACCCGTCAAACGGGCGAGGTCCTCTTACATTCCCAAACTATACCTGCTACACAAGACTCGGCGATCAGCATACAACCACCTGAGCATACCCCTACGGATATCTCACTTGTAGATTTTGCAGACGACGAGAGGCCAACTGCGACACCTAATGTGGCTGAGGATGACTTGCAGCCACTACCTCAGGAAGCGTTCTCAGATAATGCCATTTCCGACACTGATACTCGCTCTCCCATGGTCGTGGACGTAAAGATGGCGATTCCGGAGGACCCTCCAGTGAGTGTAGTCGATATCGACCTGCGGCAGGAGACTACACCATCGGCGGAGCCATCTCAACCGACTTGGGAAACCCCTCACGAGCACGGAGCGACAGGCTCAAACGCGATAGAGGGTATAACACCGTCAACGGATTCAGCCCTGCCGAATCCACCTATCCCTGACCAGCACAGCAGAACACCCTCACAAGCGATAGAGTCTGCGGATCCGCCGAAACAATAGGAGGATCGGGCTCGCAGCGTGCAATGATAGAGGAATGCGGTATCCTCTTTGCACTAGCCGGCCTACACGCGCTTCTCGAACGCCGCGCGTCAGAACATGGAGGAAAGGCTTCGCGAACATCAGGTCCCTATGCAGGATCTAAAGGCGAACCACTGCTCCTTGGCACGGCAGCTTTGCCTACCTGTCCCAGAAGGTCCACGCATATATACTCGCTGCAATCCAGTTCGAATAGAGTGGTGGGATGTTTACATACAATTCTCGATTAATGGTATAGCTCGAGTACAGCCACAGGGAAGTATTGGACAGAGTAGGGTAGAAGACACAGTCTTTCCAGCATTATACATCACTCAAGACACGATACAGCTACTTTATTCGCCCGCGACCTTCCGGCCCAGCGAGCTCTCCCCCTCCACCTCGGTCTCCGGGTCCTCGTCGTCATCGACAGAGCTCGCCGGGCGGCGGTCTTCCTCCTCCTTGAGCTCGTCGCGCATAGTCGCGACGTCGCGGTCGACTTTCGGCGCAACGCGGTCGACGCCCGCAGCCTGCGCGAGCGAGACGCGGGCACGGTGCGGGGCGAGGTGTGCAGAGCGCCGGGGAGGGCGCTTGAGCCGGCGGCGAGCGACCTGGCAGAGACGTCAGCAGAATCACAAGCCTGCGCCGGAATGAGACCCACCATGACCGGAACCGAACATTTCTACAGACATGAAATGATCAGCACGCAAAGGCACATGCATATGAAAGAACCTCACCTGAATCAGGTAGTGCGATGTCGATCCTAGCAGAATACTGGGTGATAGTGCGGCGATGAGCCTACGCTGGATGGTCGTGCAGGGCACCACTTACCCTTTCAGCTTGCCAAGACCGCGAGAACCTACGATCAGCATCGTAGGCTCGACAAAGTCGACGATATCTGCGTGATACAGTGGTCAGGGGCGTTCCTGCATGACATCACGAGATGCGATCTACCAAGCAGCATATGCCGGCTATTCTTAGCATGCCACGCTTGACAAGATATCGTAACGTTGAGTCGCGTGCGCTGGAGGAGGCTGGTTGCCTGGCGCACAAGAATGTATGCCAGCGCCTGCCGCTGATATGCAGGACCCCGTATGAGTGCGTGCCCACAAAGCCTGAATGACATACGCACCTCCTGCTGTGCCCTGAGCTTCGCCGCCCGATCCGCTGGGTTCGGGATCATGGGATCAACTGGACGTGCCGAGGTAAGCGGCCGACGGAAATAGGTGACCGAACGCGATGACAGACCTTTGCTCTCGTTCTCGATGACGGATACAATAAGCCTGCAGCATGCTCAGCACGTTCGAACGCCCCCAGGACGAGCCCCACTCACACCTCGTCGCCGTCTCTTAACACGGTCCCGATGCCCCATTCCAGCGCATACCGACTCTCGTCGCTCAGATCGCTCGCCAAGACGTACCGCTTATTCCGCCGGCCGGTCTCCTCGAGTATCCGCGCGGGATAGCCGTGCGTGACGGTGATCGTGCAGCGGTCACGCTGGAAGACGGGGCGCGACGTCTCGAGGGGCAACGTGTCATGCTGCTTCGTGGACTTGCGCTTGCGCGGGTTGCGGCCGGAGCTGTTGAGCGTGGTGGGGAAGTACGGCTCGGGCGGGAGGACGACGTTCACGCCCTCGCCGAGCGGGTCCGGCACGTCGACCGAGTCCGCCTCGACCATGTCTGCGGGGATGAGCGCGTTGCGCTCCGTGTTGCGCTCCGTGACGGGGTCGAACTGGTCGGTGTCGCTCCACGACTCCTCGTCCGAGTCGGAGGCGTCGTCCGAGTCCTCGCCCGACTCGTCGTCGGACGCGGCGGAGAGCGAGAAGGCGTTCCGCGGGCGGATGGTCGCGACCTCGGCATCGGACTCGACGTCAGACTGGGAGAGCGCCTCGACATTCGGGGAGCTGTCGCGTGTACGCAGCCTGCGGAGGCGGAAGGGCGACTGGCTGCGTGCGCGGCCTCTGGAGCTGTCCCGGGCGTCCTCCGTGGTGCCCGAGAACGAGTTAGATCGCCCGCCCGCCTTTTCCTTCTCCTTCTTCTCCGACCTGCCGCGCTCCTTGTCGTCGTTCCCGCCGCGGCTGAGCGACAGCGACGAGAGGCCGCCCATCATGGAGCTGAGCGACATGCGCGAGAACGAGCCGCTCCGCGACGACTCGGACGGCCTTGCGGGCGGCTGCAGCGATGTGGTGCGCTCGAGCGCATTCTGTGAAACCGGATCCTCCTTCGTCAGCAGGTTCGTCGAACTGGATGAGCGCTTCGAGAGGAGCAGAGGGGTAGTGGGACGCGAGGGCGGGGAAGAGGTGATGGATTGGGACGACCCGGAGCGCTTGAAAGAGCTGCTGCTGCTGGCTGCAGAGGAGCTGCCAGCAGCGTTGAGCGGGTGGGCATACGACGACGCCTCGCCCTCGCGGGTGGTGACGAGGGGAGGGCCGGTCGCGTCCTTGTCCTTGGGGCCTCCGCCGTACTTTGCTCTCCAGGCGCGCCTGCGCAGGGCCTCAGGTTTCTCCCTCCCGCGGTCCGACATGCGAGAAGGCAGTCCAGGAAAGTGCGCGTGCGAGGGGAGAGAGTTGCGTGGTGGCTCACCTCGGCCTTGCCAGCTTCCACAGATGACAGAGCCTGTGCAACCACGGATGATCAGTTAGTGCTGGGCGATTCGGGGCCTGAGAGGTATTCGTAAGGGGATACGAGGAGGCTCGGCTGCGTGGCCAGGGTCACCCGCGGGCACGGTGACGGTGCGCGTTGCCGAGCTACTTATGCGAGCGCAGTAACTGGAATCCGCACGTACGCTGTCTGCAGTCTCCTGGGCATCGCTCCCGCCTTTGTCCTGCATTATTCCGCACTATGAGAACGTGTACGCGCAAGTTTCCGGACGGTGATGGCAGTCGGATGTTACCTGTGTCCCGGGCGTCTCCTCTGTGGGCTCAGCACTCCTGACCAGTCGCAGCTTCAGCATTCGTGGATGAACAGAGGTCGCGGTGCACGATGTCGACGGAGAGGAGTGCAGGGTTGTGTTTGCTGTCAATCGACACTACTAGGGGCGCCCGGATGCTGTCTTTACTGGCACCCCTACTATCTGCGTGACAATCCCGCTGGACTCCGGGCAGCAGACGTCTTGTCGGCTTACACACGGCGAGCCAAGCATACCACTCCAGGTCGTGTGACAGCATCCATGGCGTAAATCCCGCCACGGCCGCACTTGGCCACAGTCAACGTCCAGTGCGGTAGAGATACACAACGCGACAGGTGTGAGTACAGTTTACGTGTCCTACAACAGACCCCACAGCGCCCCTCTCACAGGTTCGACGTGTTCTGCCCAAAGATCTCCTCGACGAACGCTTGCGAGTTCGGCGCGCGGCCAAGGAAGTCCTGGTGGCAATAGCGGCCCAGTAAGTAGGCGGGCCAATCAGCAGCTGCGCATTCCGCGACATACCTTCAACGAGTCGATCTCGTCTCGACTCCCGCCAGGCAGGAGGATCTTTTCGCGGTAGCGCCGGCCCAGCGCAGGGCTCAGGGGGTCCTTCTTGAACACCGTCGCGTACATGTCGGCCGCGAACACCAGCGAGTATGTGTACCTGTGTGCCATATAAGAAGCACCGTAAAACAGCTGGCCGAAGGGCTCACCCGTAGTAGCCGGCGTCATAGCCGCCCGCGATGTGGTTGAACGCGCCTTGGCCAGGCTGCGGCTTGCCCCCTTTCACGAGTGAGATCTGCTCCCTGAGGTTGTTCCATAGCGCCGTGTAGTCCTCCTCGTCTGTCCTAGCATTAGCGCGACAATCGACGTGCGAACGAGATGCAGCCGACCTTGGCTCGTGTGCACCTTGATGTCAAAGTTGGCGAAGAACAGCTGACGTAGGTAGAACAGTCCAACATTGACATATCGGCTGTCCATACATCTCAGCAATTATGGTCAGCATCGTGTGCGGGGCAACACACACCTCTTGATGATCTTTTGAATCAGCTCCGGGTCCAGAGGCTTCTTGGTCTCGTAGTGGCTCGACATGAGCTCCAGCGCCTTCGGCTCAAAGCACCTGTACAACCCATCAGGCCTCTCCGCATACTCACACTACCCACACGCACCAATTCTCCAGCATCTGCGACGGCGCCTCAACAAAGTCACCGGCCACGCTGCACACCCATCAGTCTCCGCCCCTATCAATACCGCGCGACAGCTCACCTCGTGCCGTGGAAGCGCGAGAAACGCGTACGACTGAGCAGTCCGTGGAAGACGTGGCCCATCTCGTGGAAGAACGTCACGACGTCGTCGTGGCGCATCAGCGCAGGCTTCTCCGGCGTCGGCTTCGCAAGGTTCGCCACCATCGCCGTCAGCGGGTACTGCCGCGTCCCGTCCGCGCGCGCATAGCCGGGGAGCAGAGGCCACACCGCTGCATGCGAGTACTTCGACGCTAACGTGGTTGGTGCGCATGAGATGACAGAGCCGCGAGCAGACGAAAACACGCACCACGAGGGAAGAGGTCCAAATAGCAGTAGCCGATGAAGCCGGACTCGTCCTTGGCGTCCTTCTCCCATACCGCAAATTGCTGCACCTCTGAATCAAACCCGTGAGTTGCGTCACGATCAGGGAAGAGCGAACCAGCGCACCCGGATGCCACGTCTCGCCCTTGATCTCGACAAACTTTACGCCCAGCAGGTTCTGGTAAATCTCGAGGATAGCGGGGACGACGACGGACACGGGGAAGTATTCCTTGACGAGCTGGTCGTCGAGGTCGAGCGTGCGCTCGATGTACTTGCGGTCATAGTAGCGGTAGTCCCAGATGTAGAACTCGCCGTCGAACGGCAGGCCCTTCTGCTCATGCTCTTCCTTCTTGAGCGCAAGCATCACCGTGCGCTCCTTGAGGCCCACCGGTCGCAGCTTCTGCTCCAGGTCCGCGAGGAACTGCGTGCTGCATGTCAGCTGGACACTTAGACGCAATGTTGAGCTGGAACGCGCACTTCAACGACTCCGCGTGCGTGCTTGACCATCTTGACCTCGGTGATGTAGTCCGCCCAAGTCGGGTATCCCAGGAGCTTCGCAATCTTGCGCCGGAGCGCGAGGAACTTGCTCATGACGGGCACGTTGACTGCCAGACGCGCCTCGTATGCCTCGAACGCGATGCGGCGGGTCTCGGGGTTCTCTGCGGATTTGAACTACGACGAAGGTGAGGCATAAGCAATGACGGGAGGCAAGGGGACCTACGACGGGGAAGATGTCCGGTGTCTTGAAGGTCACGTCATAGACCTCCTTGGATCCTTCGGTGCGCTTTGTGTATCCAGAGATCACGTCGCCGGGGACGCCCTTCAGCTCCTCCAGTGTGAATGAGACGACCCCCTGTGATCACGGTCAATCTCCACAGATGCACCGAGACAGTAACACCGCACATTCTCTTCGTTGAAGTTTTTCTGTTACGCTCGATATTAGCGCCACTCCTATGTGCTGTCGCACCCGGACTCACGCTGAACTCGAGGCACGTCTGCGACAGCTCCTTTTTGAGCAGCGTCAGTTCCTCCCGTTCCTTCTCCGGCAGAGCCAGGCCCGCACGCTTCCCGTCCAGAATCATCTTGTCCATGAGCCGCTGTTCCTCCGGTGAGAGCTTCCGCCCAGACTCCTTGGTGTTCTTCTCCGCCGCCTGCTTGGCGCGGAAGACGTCGAGGCGCATGGAGGACTCGACGCCAAAGTCGCGCACGATGGCCTCCGCGGCGTTGGACGCGTCGCGGAGCTCCTTGGAGGGGGACACATTCTGGTAGAACGAGAGCGGCTCGACGGTGGAGTCGAACTTGGCTTCTCCCTGGGCGAGGGCGACCTGGGTTCCTGGTTAGTCGAGGAAGATCGTGATGTGCTGACGGCGGAGCAGGGGGAACACTCACGAATACCTGCGAGCACGAGCGCACATTATAAATCAGTCAATAGAAATGAGCAGACAACACGACGCACCGATTCAAAGGTGCACTCCTCCGGCTTGAGCGCCGCCACCTTGTCCTGGAGCTCGCGCTCCTCCGCAATCGCGTCCTTGGTGAGCTTGAGCACATCCTCGGCCGAATGTGTCCAGACGGGCGCAGGCTGGGGGGGCGAGAGCGACGACATGATGGAGTTGGCAGGGGGAGAGGAGAAGAGGCCTGCGAGCGTGGCCTGCGATCGATGAAGCCAGTGCACAGCTGCAGGCGTGACCGCGCGCATGGATCCGAGACTGAATGACGTCCGCTGCAGCCCTGCCACCGCGAGCGCACCGACGCCCACAGCGACATACTTGCTGCGCAGACAGGGCACAGCCAGCCTCGAGCCTGCCCGACGTACAGCCGCCATGTCGTCCGCGACGAGCTCGACAGCACCCGCGCTCCCCACCCTATCGGCGCTAACGCTACGTCGGGCGCGCGCTCGGCAATGCCCGCCGCACTCGAGTCTAATTCAGGAAATGCCCCGACGAACATGTTACCCACATGGATCGCGCGTACAACTGCAGACCAACAGGTTCCGGTAAATCCACTACCTATGATGCACTTAGTTTCCATGAGACCCCCCAGTTTTTTATTTTGACCCGCCTTCACCGCTGACAATTTAATTTATTTACTGCGACATTTGCGGCGTCCTGCGAGCCTCATGATCCTGAGTAGCAAGCGCGAATCTGTGGGCCGAATCTTCCTAATCCTCCAGCATTTGAATCTGTCAATTATCAAGATGAAGACGCGTAAGGATACAAAGCTGTAAAGTATAGACCGCATGCATATTTAGATCCTATGTTTCCTGGCTTTCTTCTCATGGTCATGCTATCAATAGGCATAGCATCAAGGTACGAGTCCGCATGCTCGGCCTTGCGACCCATAGACAATGTCTTGTTCTGCAGTGGAAATGTTTCAGGTTGTAATTTGCTATGATCCAGAGAGCGACAGATCCGTCATGGAATAAGACTATTTACTGTACTGCATGGTTTCACCGAACCTCGCGCGATACATTATATGCATTGCTCAAGACTGCTATTAACATACGCGGTATCGATGCGGTCTGTGCCAACCTGCGCCAGCTACAATGTCACGGATATAAGCGACGGACAACAGCGCCGATAAAACGTTCAGCAATCCTTAGAGCGCGAACTCGCCGATAACTTACTCTATACATACATCCAAGCGCCCCTGCGCCCGTCTATACTACACTGCGCACGCACATGCGGCGCTCACGACAAGCATGTGGGTATTTCGGCCTCCAACTGTCCGACGACACTATCTGAGATGAGATTGCGACTGTTGGGCCATGAGTACGGGACGTGATCGCCCGGCACGTCAGAACGTCGACGCCCATGCCTCGAGGTCTATCGTCGCTGTCCGGGAGTGTTCTACCCACGGGTGTTTCTGTGGATCCCAAACAGACATCAGCCATATCCAGCAACAGCAGCACGGCGGGGGAGATACGCACCAGGAGGTCCTTCGGCGTCCTCCGCTCGTCCGGGTTCTTCAGCAGACAGCTGTCGACAAAGTCCTCCGCCTCCTTGGGGAACCGGCCCTCAGGCGTAAGCCGTGGCGCGGACTCGTTCACGATGTGCTGCAGGAGCTCGAGGATGCTCATCGTCATCCCCCCGCCCTGCAGGCTCACGCCGCGACTCTTGCGCTTCTTCTTCTTGTCCTTCTGTGCGCGCGTCAAAGGCGGGAGCGGCCCCGGCCGCGCAGGCGACAGTGTGCCCTCGAAATCCGACAGGTCCGAGTCGTCGGACGACGAATCAGAGAAGGGGAATCGCCCGAGCGCGAGCTCGATGAGCGAGATGCCCAAAGACCATACGTCCGACTTGACAGTGTATTGCGCGCCCTGGATGCGCTCGGGCTGATGCACGCGATCAGCGCCTACCGAGCACGGAAAGACTGAGAACGTACGCTCATGTATGTTGATGTGCCCACAAAGGTGTCTGCTATCGAGTTAATGAGCTCGCCCGAGACACCAAAGTCGCATATCTTGATTTGTCCCTTCGAGTTAAAGAGAATATTCGACGGCTTGATGTCTGGAGGCCGTCAGACGCGCCGCCCACATGTCCAGGAGGGATTCACGTACCGCGATGTATAATGCGGTGCACGTCATACAGATATGTTAATCCCTCCAGCACCGCTAGCGCGACCTTGCCCACGACCTCGATGTCTATCGGGCCGATCTTCTTGTAAATCCCATCCAGCGATCCCTTGTCCATGTACTCCATGCATATGCAGATGTTCGGGTCGGAGATGAACGCGCCATAGAACGAAATGATGTAATTGGAGTTGCAGTCGTGCATGATCTGCAGCTCCCGCAGTATCTGTTTCCTTACCGACGGCTTCGCGTCGATGAGCACAATCTACGTGGGCAGGCCGTTGCGCGGTCAGATGCCAAGGAGACGCAGGACATGATGGTAGCCGTGCAGACGCACCTTCTTCGCCATGATCGTGCCCGTCGGGACGTGCTCGACCTTCTTCACGCTCCCACCGTTGCCCTGGCCAAGCTCCTGCATGTCCTTGAGGTCCTCGTTGCGCAGGTCGTGGTACTTGTTCTCCGAGTTCAGGTCGAGGTTCGCAAGTGTACTAGAGAGCGTGTGGTGGTATGTCGAGCGGTTTGCAGACACGGACCCGGTAGGCGGTGCCGAGCTCGTCCCGTTGATTGTCAATAGATTGTTTTCTCCTTCGGCTGTGTTCGAAGAGGGGACTTTGGGTGCTTTCAGTGTCATCGGTGGCGGCCGCTTTTTGCCACCGGCCGCTCCGGCTGGCGCTGGGGCGAGACGAACGGGGACAGGTGCGGGCTGCGGCTCCGGCGGTGGTTGGGAGACATCGAGCTGGAGGGCCTTGAAGTTGCGCTTCTTGCGCACTGGACCGGTCGGAGGCATTGCGTCGGACATTGTGCTGGCACCAGGAGCTTGTCCTCGAGAACAAGATGGAGCGAGATGGTGGTAGGGGAGAGAAGACAATGGCGGAGGAACGCGCCTCGGAGCTGCGAGCTGGTCTATTTGAGAGCCTAACAGGACAGTATGGTCCCCCTCCGCGCCCGCGGCCGTTGCCGGCGCGCGCCTTGGCAGTGGCCGGCGTCAACAACAACGACCGCCTCTGATTAGCTTCCGTCGAGCACATCGTGCGACACAGCGAGCAGCATGCATGCGACGAGCAGCTGCATCGGAATAAATCTGTGCTTTCGTTTCTTCTCATCGCCACGTTCCATGCGCTTCCGGGTGAATGCGTGAGAAGTTCCTGCGCACTGCCCGCTCGCCTGCGTTCCCTCGTCACAGCGGAACGCTATGACCCTCGTCTCAATGAGCACTGCAGACGCCGTATCTCGGAGGGAACTCCGCTTCGAGATGAGTATGTCCATGCCGTTGCCGGTGTTGGCGACTTCTATGAGCGAGAGGAGAGTACCGCGCATGTTGGCTTTGATATATGAGTGAGTACAGCTTCCAGCATCTGATGGACGATACATACTCAATTCTTCGGTCGCAGAGGGGCGGATAATGTTCATTGGTACTGCATGTCCTGATAAATCCACCGCCAGAGTTTTACATTGTACAAAAGACCACTTATGACACGAGCGGTGCTGAACGGCTCAGGCTTGATGCCGCGCTCAAGTTACAGCAGTAAGTGCTGTGAGTGACACTGCTTTCGTGCGACTGAAGGGTGGTGTTTTGGTCACAAGAGTCGATATATTGCTGATACCTGGTGGAGAACCGCGTCCAGGAACCCCTGATCTCAATGACGTATTGGAGAAACTCGTGAGGATCATGCATCCATCATTGCCCGTCCCAATTATTGACTGATTGTAAATTAACATCTCAGATCGTGTAATTCTCATCGGCAATGCGACGACTTGTGAGTTGAGATTTGCGATCGGAGGGAATATTCTCATGAGCGGACCGCAGTACTCGCCCGGACTGGTCTGCTCAACGAGCAGTTTGTGGCTGCATCGCAGTCGACGATTGATGAGCTACGATCACAATGTAGGTACAGTGAATACTGCCATCTGTGTCCTAATATGTTAATGGCGTCATAGATGCAGAAGTAAAATGGATGGAGACAAGGCTGTACCATGCAGGTAGTGCCCCAGCAGTGGTCCCCGGGACCATCGGCTTAACAAGACGTCATTCAAGGGCGTTTTTTGTCCGTTGTGGAAGGACCACACCTCTTGAAGCATCTGGGGACCATACTCTCCTTGAGCATGAGCGTCCAACTTCCTTAGTTCTTACTACTGCCCTGCCCTGCCAGACGAGCCACCGGTAATTGTTTCATCCCCGCCCGAGTCGCTCACCAGAGAGACAGCTGCGAAGCAGATATCAGCTGCATCAAGTGTGGACGAGATGTTCCACACGGTGGGCTCATTTGCCAGCCGCCTCGCATGCGAGGGATACCTGGACGCCGCCAGCCGCATTATCTTAGCGCTTTGCACAACCTTCCCGGACGCCTCCTCGCACATCGAACTTTACGTCCTGCAGTCATTCGAATTCCCGTGGGAAACGGCCAGCGCCCGCCCATAGGTCTCCTGGGAGCCTCCGACGAGCACAGAACTCCAACATCAGGAGAATATCGCATTGGCTTAGCGCGCTTTTCGACCCTTTTAGGGCTTTTCGGCGGCTGTCGTAGTCTTGCGCGCCCAGTCAAATCACGGAAGCGCCTGAAAGCAGCGTCGCCGAAAGGCGTCAAAGTCAAAGCAATATTCTCCTGATGAAGAGTGGGAATTCGCCATGCGCGGAAACTACCCGGAGCCGGAGGAGAGAACCGACGCACTCGCAATGATGTGCAGCCAGGTAGCATTCGGAGACCTGCAATTGCAACCTTGGTATGATTTGGCATGTCCAGTTGCTGTCGCCCTTGAATTGGAGCAGGATAACCGCGTCAAAGAATTGGCAAAATCCCTGTGTGTTTGATATCTGCCTACCAGATCGACACTAACTCGGCCTCCGATTACAAAACACAGAAATTAAAGGGTGGCTGGCATCTGGATCTCTGCCATTGTACCGTCGAGTGTGACGTCCGGACCAGTAGCAATGGCCATCAATTAGGCAGGTGACATGCCATACGTAAGTAGTAATTCAGCGCTCAAAGGGTCACCTCGGTAGGCCAGATAACCCTCCGCGATGCGTGACAAGGGCAGGTCTCAGCAAAATGGGACACTCCATGACGCCTGACTGTTGTTACCATACACGCAGGCACAGTAAATGGTGTGCGCTCGCTCCTCCTTCCGGCGCAGAACAGTTATCGAGGCGATCGATGCCTGGCCCGAGCGCCACGCCGTGCAGATGTCTGTCCGAGATGCGCGCAAGGCAGCGCTCTCCACTAAAAGCTTCGGGGAGCTCATCGCGCTACTCGAGCCGAACAAATGGGAGGAGGAGATGTCGCTCCGCCGTTCGTCTGCGTCTGCGGAAGTATCGCAGCTGTGGAGGAGCGTCTCGGCGTTTCGTTGCCGGACGATTACAAGGAATTCCTCCGCGTCTCGAATGGTATGGGATTAATACCCGCTTTGAACGTTCCCACCTTGCGTCCAGTGGAAGAGCTGAAGTGGGAAGACCCTAAAGATCTAGGACTCACAGAACTCTGGGTGGATCTAGGTGTTGAGCTGGGTCCCAATGAGCACACGAAGATGCCGAAGCCGGAGCGACTGTTTGTCATCTCAGGGGACTATAGCGAGGAGATGACGTGGGTCTATGAGCCAGTCCAGGTTGAAAGTGCTCTGGGAGCCATCAGGGCAGTAAAGCAGGAGGCTCTTGATCAAGGTCGATTGGAGGTACGTCAACACATGGTCCATTGAACCTAGATCATCAATAATTATCTCGTGGCTTCGGGCCCAGGGTCTGTCTGGATTCCTTGATCCCCGCATACGGAATGGCGCAAGTCATTCCGGATGTACTTGGAAGCTGCCGCGATGGGGCTTCCGTCAACGTAATTATGTCCCGATGGTTCATTTCCTTCGATGCTCAAGAAATTTCAATCCTGCATGGAATCAAGTATACGTGGAATTTGACCAATCATTCATGGAAGTCAATAGCTTGCACTCATAAGTGTCGTTACATTCATCATGAGGATACCCTCGGCGTCAGGAATCGTGGTGGTAGAGTCATCATCAGGACTGTGAAGTACTAAGGAACTGTATCGTAAGCGATAGAGATACTAAATCATGGGGAAGATAGGAGTATGTGAGTAATATGCAAGTAGAAGATGTAGCGGGGAGAGTGGATGATACACTAGAGGAGTGTCTTAGACATATACCTCAGAGCCCTTGGTCCACCGTGCCCTTGGCGTATAATCGAGGGACGTGTCAGCCATCCGCTCCTTCACAGAGATATGGAAATTGGGCTTGGCATATGGGATATATCGACCCTTGCCTAAGTGAATACTTTGGCGGAGAACCCATCAGAAGCTGCATTCAAGGGAGGAAAACGAAGAGATACTAACCTCCATGTCCTGCGCCACTTCCCAGAAGCATCTTGCCATGTGTACGACGTCGGGATGATTTCAAGCAGCCACCATAATACATCTTCCTTCAGTGCGTCGTGGACGGGTTGCAGGGCGTTACTAGCAGGCTGCGAGGTACCGTCCCCCGACGTCGCCGTGTCACCACCTGAGCCGCTGCTGGGATTGGAAGTCACCGGCGGAGATGTCGGTGTATCGTCCGAAGCGCTCTTCGGCTCGTCGACAGAGCCAGTGCTGGACAAGATCGAGTCGGGGATGTTCTCCCGCAGGAGCGCTGCGCTGTCAAAACTGATTCCACATTGCGCCTGCACGACCTCGCGTACCATCCAGTGTAGGGTGATGTTGGAGAGGCATAGCTTCGTGGTGTTGGGGACTGCACTGCCGCCAATATCTGTACTTGTACCTCAGCACGATGCCTACGGCGTGCTGCGGAGCGACGCACCAGTATGACAGCCTGCAAACCAGACTTCGAGTACATCTGTCTGTGTGATAGGCTCGTCCTGTGGGCCTAGTTGACTGTATTTATCCTCCGAAGACTCGGGAAGGGTAAGCTTCGCTTTCTTCCAGAACTTGAGGCGGTTCTGACGTTTCAGCTTCTTCTGCAGCTTCGCGATCACTTCTGCCTTCACGGCAGGTGAAGCGCTGCTAGACGGGGTGCTGCTGGGTGTTGTCGATTGTGAATCAGGGCTGGGACGATGATACAAGCTCGGCCTGAATTTGGCACGATGCTATTGAACAAATTACTATAAGTAGGCATTAAGTACATGGGTATGAAGCACGTACCTCGTCGAGGGATAGAGCATGCCGGAATGTCTTAATCGTGGTATTTGACGCAGTAAAAGGGAGGGAACGCGTCCATAAGATACCAGTGGCCTCCACGGTTTCCCTGTTGAACGTAGGCACATGTGGACTGTACCATCGTTAGGGGGACTTACCATACACCAAGGAACTCGATGTTCACTGATCTGCAGAAAGTTTGCTTGAAGCCGGCGGCGAGTTCCGTGTTTGACTTGCTCGTGCTCTTGTACAGCTTGTACGCAAAAGGGATTTGTTCCGGATTGTCCTTAGGCAGGAGTCCAATCTGTTGTGTATTTCAACATGTCATGTTATAACAGCTCACATGACGGCGGACCTTGTGGACAAGTCCTGCAACCGCCCGTGCAGTGTAAGCACCGCGGGAGAAGCCTGGTAATATCATAAGTTTCAGAAGATTAAATGCCATAAATGATAACAACCCGACCGAATATGCAAATCCGGTCCCCTGGATGGTAATTCTGGACGAGGAAGTCATATCCGCCTCGGACATGGTCGTCAAGGTACCTGCAATGGCGTATTAGCGATGTCATATATTGCCTACAGAATATACTGACCATGCAAACGCTTCATCGAGTATCTTGGCGATCCATTGCCACATGGGAGACACCATGCTCGGATCGACGTACGTCCCGACCCCAGGCTACACGGTACTTCATGAATGGAAGGTCGACATATCAGGCTATGCCACCGACCTGGTAGTAGCACAGTTGCTGAGGGTCATCTTTACTTAGCAGATCATAAAATTTGACTACATTAGTGTTCTGTATCGCGGTAAGAAATGTCTCCTGAGTGTTCGACGTTGTGCATGCACGCACATCACTGTCGTATTGGTCTGCGGTTCCATCAAAGCACAAGACAAGAGTACGTCCATTTGAGAGCGCCATTCAGGTCGTGAACTTTGCGGGAGAGCGGCTAGGGCTGGGTCCAGGGTATATGGGCGGAAATAGGGCTTCGTACTTGCGCCTCCCTCTTATATGGATTCTCCGTTCCCCATCATCGGAAAGCGAGTAGGACAGCGTGCGATGGCGCTCGCCTACCGAGAATAGCACCAAGTTCAAATCATAGAATTGAGAGTTCGGACCTTCGGACCTTTCACAAAAAGGGAGACCTGTGATCCAAAGCCTCCGTATCGGCGTCATCGACACCAGTGATCGTCATTTCATTGACGTCTGCGAAGCCTAGCCATATCTAGGAGCAGCCAGGATATTGCTTTCAAGCAGGTGTGAAAGTCTCGATCAGAGTCCTGGGGTAGGCTCGCATGAGCATGATAGCGTGTGCCAAACATCGAACGACATCGACGTTGAGACGGCGCTAAACGCGCTTCGCCTTCCGTGCACGTTGAATATTGAGACTTGCCTTATTTGCCCCTGTTCTTCGCCGCGCTGGATTCCGAGTCGGATTGGGTTCGATTCCCAAGGATTGCCTTGCAAGTTTTTCGCCGAGGAGAGGTCCTCCCATGAGCCTCTTATAAATGACGCTCACTGTGCGGGAGACTTGAGATCGCCTGTAGCATCGAGGCGGTCACCTGTTTCCGGCATGATCTTCGCGCCACTAACCGTGAGTATTTCCCGCAGTCATAGTGCTGCGGACTCCAATCTTCCCTGTATCTCAGCCCGAGTACCCCATGCATTGTATGACTCGAAGGAGGTTCCCAGTGACCAGAGTCCCATAATGACAAGCTCCAAGCTTCTACTAGTACGCAGCAGCTTCTCGTCCTGGGCCAGCACGAGTTCGGATACTGGGGGGCCCTCAGTGCCCTGAATATGACAAGGATCTCGGTTGCTCGAAATATATGTTGCAAATTGACAGATTCGTGTGAATTTCGTGACGCATCGGGCCACACCATGCACGGCAGCTCCTCGACTCACCAATTCGTAGAAAGGTTATTTGGTTGCCTTGCTGGGTGCCGGCTAGGCTTCATGAACCCGGAACAAAAGTGATGGCGCCTTCTCGAGTCAAGGGATATATGGGTAGCTGGAGCCGTACCTCGATGTTCCACCCAGTGAGAATTTGCCGCGCGCTTGGCTCCAGTCATTGCCAGCTACACACCGGGTCCGCCTAATAGGCAGCTGATTTCTGAGGGAATATCTAAGTACATGAGGCGGAGGTAGACAGGTTGTATAACACAAGTCCTGGTTCAGGTACGCTCATCGTTATCGGAAAACAGTCGCACGAATCTGTGGAAGGCTTTCATGCGAGTCGCGATCGGTATATCCGTGTCTTCATGCAATGCGATTCTGCCGCCTGGTCAGACAAGACAAATGCGCAAGGAACAAAGTAACCTACTCGGTGATCCCTCCGGATTCCTCGGTGAGATGAGCGATATCCCGGCTCATGTTCACCTCGAGGGAAGCGCCGTCCGGAAACATCACTCTGTATGTCTCATCTTCTCCGGACCTCGAGCGAAGACACCACCCCACAGCAGGAAGGTACTTTGCTTCTGGCGCACCCGAACCTGTCCTCGGTGCCGAGCTGCATGCGGATATAGATCTGTTCCTCGTTGGAGTAGGGGTGTCGTCATGTGAGCGCGAAGCCGGACGAGACGCTGTCGTTTCCGAGACTTGTCTTGATGTCCCAGAGGCGAACTTGGAGGGCCGAGGCGCCAGATTAAGTGAGGGCAAAACTGTCGCACCGGTTCTGCTCGGAGCTGCGGGCGCGGCCTCGTTCTCCTTGCCTGCATGCTTAAGCGCAGACTGGCACGTGTCTGGCGTCCCGTTCTCCAGCTTGTTCAGCAGCTTTCCTAGACGGGCCCTGCCGTCCAGACGTCCGTACGCCACAGGGTCAGCACCCAGCGTAGTTGTTCCAGAACCAGTTCTGATATCGGCATCCGAGGCCAGTTCCAGATCATCGAGCGCTTCCACGGCTCCACATACCCGCAAGAACCGTCCCAAGTATTTTAAGCCTTTCCTTTCTTCTGAGTCCAGCTTGTTCCAGTCCTCCTCAGCGAGAAGCTTATCATCAGAACTCGAGAAGATCTTCTTGTACCATTCGCCCTGTGTTTGATTCTCTGCAGAACGCGCTGGCACATATCGAGCGACCTCGATCGTCTGACGTCTGCGCAGGTAGCGGAGGCGTATGTACTGGCTATGTGGCAGACCCGGAGGTTTTCGAGAGTTAGGGGGCGGATACAAGATCTCGATGTCACCGTAGGGGATATTGGCCATGAGTGTACTTCTCATATCCGGATCGTGAAGTGTCAGCTGCAAAGCAAATCAATATTTGAATGACACGATCGTTGTGAACGACGCACCTTTGGGATGCTTCGCCGTATTTTGTCTGCTATGTGACTTGCATCGCGATATCGTGACCGATAGTCTGCTGGCAGCTCCCCATATCGATATGTCGCGAGAGGCTCGGCAAGACAGCAAGGGGTACTGAGATGCGGAGCACTGTAGACGTCGATCTATAACTCGCTCAGTATTGTGTTATGCTGTGTAGAGGCACTGTATCTCAACCTTCTGGCCGTCAGCGCTGATGACGAGGACCTCGTTGCCTTTGCCTCCTTTTCTGCGCTCGCCTTCGCGGAAGTCAACCAACGCGGACATGGAGGGTAGAATCACAAGCTGTCCCTGAGAAATCTTGTGCGCTTGAGGTGTGAGATACGCTGTTGAAAACAGTTCTGGTCGGCTTCTATCTATCAGGGCGGCAAAGACAGCTGGTGAGAGTGATTGTGTGGCGGAAGCATTCCGTTCAGCCAGAGGAGACACGGCCCTTGAGATCTTAGACGTGTCAGACTTTGTAGGATCCTTCTTCGCCAAGTCAGGCATAGAGTTGAGTCTCGTAGGATGGCCACCCAACGCGGAACTAGCAGGCCGAGAGAGCAGAGGGTGGCATAGATCAAGGTCGTTCTCGCGCCCAGGAGCATGATTCGCCACAGTAGGAGTTACACTCCCAATGGAAAATACAGAATCCAGATCCTCGGTCAACGCAGGCGTAGGTAAAGCGGAAATCAGCCCAGTAGGTATTGGTGATGTTTCCAACGGTCTAGTTTCTGGTGCAGATGCCACTCGTCTAGCGAGAAAGCCACTCGGCCGCTCTTGGAGCTCCTGCTGGAGATTTTGACGGATGATAGTCTCGGTTCGGAGCCTCGAAGATAGCCCAGAGTTCACAGAGTGTGCCCTGGGAGCGAACTTGCCAACGAGCACTGGAGATCTTCTGTTCGAGAGCCCTGCAGCTTTTGACAGGGACTGTGGGTATCTAGGAAGACCAGACTTGAGCGATGGCGGCGCAGGGTGTAATGTCTGCATACGGTGGGATACCAAAGGGACAAGTGGTGTCACAGGTAGAGCGGGATTGAAGAAGGGATGAGAAGGAATTCGATGAAGGGGAATCCGATGGGTCGGCTCCTATTGGATCCGATTTCAGTTCAGGAGACAGATAGATTACCAAAATTATTACCAGTTGTAGCAGGCCGGAGATAAGATCCTTGATCTCGAACGAGACATCATTCGGGAGAGAATAGGCGCCGCGAGTGATATTGTGAAAGATCTCGTCAATTTTGAGGGCCTGCTAATGTGAGCTCGAGTTGACTGGATAACAGAACAACAAACCTCGAATGCAACGACCCCTGTAAGACAAGTCACTATTAAACAGCCTGATGACCATATGTCTGCGGCATATCCATATGGCAACTGCGCAACGAGCTCCCTTTAACATAATGTGAGCAAGAGAGCGACAACGCATGCACACTGACATACGGGGCAGCGTAATTGGCAGATCCATAAAATGGTGACGTCATAGAACTTAACGAAGGGAGTCCGATTGCGAGTCCGAAACCGCTAAGTTTCTGCGTGGTGCAATATCAGAAAGTTTCAGATGCCAAACACCATCAACTTACTATCCTATTGTCATGGGCAAGCAGTATGTTTCCTGGGTTGATGTCCCTGTGCAAAACATGTTCTTTCCTCAGATAGACCAAGGCGTCAACTAAGCTTTTCACAACTCCTCTCAGCTCATCCTCAGTCAATACGGTGGGCGTGCGGGTACGCAAAAAATCGGACAGCGTTCCTCCGGGACAGTATTCCAACACGCGATAATTTCCTGATGGTGTCGCAAAGCTTGACAGTAAAGAGACGATGCAGGGATGATGAAGGGCCTGGTGTAAGGCAGTGGAGGATGCGAGATGCTCAGGCTCAACGCCATCGGCGTCTCTTGCATGGATAATCTAACATAACATTAGACCTCTCGGCTGGATGAATCGTGCGCCAACGAACTTTAATAGCAACAGCTCGGTTGCGCAGACGGCCACGTCTGCAAGTGGCACGATAAACAGTAGACGTCGAACTCTGACCAATTACCTCGTGCACGTCATAATTCTGTGGAGTATAGTAAACGAAATCAGTAGACTCTAGATAGGTTGGTCCGACTAACATATACTCCATCGGACACGATTCCTGCCTCACTCGCGAATGTTGACATTCTATGGCTGGTCATTGGTGTCTACAACCCCAAAAATACACAGTGACGAATATATAAGAATGAATCCCAGTGCTGGACCAAGGACAAGAAAATGTGGAAAGACGGCGCAAGTGGACTGATGGCATCAACTTGAACGTGTTCCCGCGACGCTACGGCCCGGGCAACCCGGTTTATTTATTCTCACGCCACAACCGCGTTAAGCTTGTTGGAGCACGAGTCAGGAGCATTGAAGTCCGACTGCCTCCGACTTGTTAGCTATCCAAGCTTCCTCCCGACGGCTTTTGGCTCGATTGAAACAAGAAGAATATGCTGACATGACAAAATATGTGGTGCAAGAAAATAAACATGAGGGACGGCGAACTCAATCCAGACCGAAGCGGAGACATGCTCTCGATGCGCGACGTCGAGCGCTGGCTGAGTTTGATAAGCCATGCAGAGATGATTCACCTGAAGTCGAGTTCGAGGGAGCCAGTCTCGCCGACTTCTTCAGGTGACAGGCAGATGCTACGTTCCTATACTTTGCCCAATTGATTCACAGCACTACAATCGAAGCATGGACAGTGCTGAATTTCACTCTGCAGTACGAGTCACCAGTTTGAGCTCCAAGGATCGATGCCTCACATTTCACTCCTAGGTATACCATATCGTTCGCCAAATTCCGCAGCAGCATGTAGCCACATACGGTGACACATTCATATACAGAAGTTCTGACGGATTGAGCAAGAACTAATACCTACCGAGTAGGAAACATTGCGAGACTCGTTGGCATGCCTCACCACGCTCGTCATGTAGGGCAAGGTAAGACGTTCTACCAAAGATATATAGTTTAGAGACTCTCTCAACATACTTGACGTCTAGCGTTGAAATTCCTTTCGCCCGATGTCAACCCTCCTGTGCCGTGGCACCGGGTCCTATCGTCTTCCGGGGCCATCTCCTCTCGTGGCCCCGGTACGGACGGCGCAGCTCGCCAGGCTCAGGAACTTGAGGCAGAAGGGATCGAAGTGATCCAAACGCGCTCGGGAGAACTAAAAGTGGATCTGCAACGCTGGGGTTGGAACCCGGAACCAGGAAGTATTGATATCAACTGGTCATAATCTTATACTGGATGCGTGATTCAGCCAGCAGGGCCAAAAGAAAACTCTGCCAATCCATAGATATTAAACGAGAGAAAACATCGCAGGTAACAGTCTAATCTGTATCCATGCGATCCCCACTCGCGCCCTCTCCCTCCCCTTGCGCCTGATCCTGAATGGCGCGCAGGAACGCCTCGACGCCCGTCCCCGCCTCCTCCGGCAGCCCCAGACCCCTCACGACCGGGCCCAGCAGGCCTGTCCTGAGCGCCTGGTCGAAGTTGCGCACGGCGGCGCGGAACTGTGGCGAGGCGATGATCTGCTCAAGCGTCTCTTGCGATGGCGGTGTGGGCAGGTCCGGTGGTAGGTGCGGGAAGATAGCCTGGATGACTTCGGGGTGCGTGGCAAACAGCGTGGAGAGGTTGGCGGGGGTCAGTATGTCTATCAGCGAGACCTCTGTGGGACGGAGGTATGTTTAAAGGGCGGGGCGCTGTGGTTTGAAGGGGGTGTGCGCACCTGGCTCGGCTTGCCCACCAGAGCCTGCCATGGACGCCACGAGCGTTCGCAGTTGCGCTAGCTGCTCGGGTGTCACGTCAAGGCCAGCGGCACTGACAGACTGGATGTCAAATACATCCGAAGGAAGTGACCGAATGAGATACTTACGGGGCTGCCTGCTGAGCAGGAGGCTGCGACGTGCCTGCAACGGCAGGTGCAGAAGATGTGGATGGTTGGGCAGGTGACCACACTGGCACCTCCTCAGGATCGGCGAGCAAGCGGTTTAGGTTATCAGTAAATTCTCGATCTCTGCTTGTGTCGGCATCCTACAGTCCCATAGTTTGATGTCAGCGATAAATTCAATGGTCGTGGGCAGAATAGTCACCTGCATCCAGAACTTCGAGATCATCAGAATACAGATCAATGGAATACGCAGAGAAGCATACGCACGAAGTGCCGCTGGTTCGAGGACGAGAACTTGAGGACATAAGTCCTGCCCCACGCCGACTGCTGCACCTTCTCGAACGTCGCGTCTGTCGGGAATAGGATCAAGTCCTGGCGCGACTTCAACAACGCGTCTCACGTATTTGCAGACATGGCGCTACGACTGACCTCCTCGACCTCGTTCGTGGACCGGTTCTTCCATATGAAGTGCAGAAGCCCGTCCTCGCCGTTCTGCAGGAGGATGGCGCCCTTGCGCGGGTCGGCGTCGATCCAATTGGTGCCCTCGCGGCGGAATGCGCGACCGGCCTTGAATGCCAATCGAGTGTCGGACATTGCGGGGTAAGGATGGCGGCAAAGGAGGAGCTGAAGAGGCTGCGAGGCGACGCGTCACCGCGTCCGTGATCAACGCGTTCGAGCGCCTGCAACCGAGAGCATACTGACCCCGTTCGGCCATCGTCGCTCCCTCGTCTCCGCTGTGTTATATGAGTACTCCCTGGCTTTTCGGCGAGATCTTTTCCCATTTTCTGCACCGGACGAACTATGCGCGATTTCCGGCGGCAACGACGGGCAACCTCAGGTCAAAGCTACGTCATGGCGAGCACGCGGCCGGTACCGACATGATTCAGTTCAACTGAAGTCCACTGCGTTCCCTTCTTTACTGGCCACAGATCGACTCGCCACCTGGACCGCGGAATTTGAGGACCCACAAACTGCGACCGTTTAGCATGGAGGATGCCGATTCATTAACTCCCCAATTCACCGTCTTCAAGGACGCTCTCGCCCGTCGTTTCCTCGCACAGCCGGGTATCACAGATGCAGAATCGGACTCGTCTGCGCTGGACGACTACACTTCATACCTCGCATCAGAAGTCTGGCCTAGTCTACCCTCACCAGTCCGCGAGGCGACCTACGAATCTCGCGCAAACGTCCCAGATGTCGAATCGTTGTCCTTGGACGCCGTGCCTGCGTCCTTCGCGGATACCCTCATTTCCTGCGGCATAGCAGACGACTCTGACGCAGCACTCAGCTTTCTGCGTAAGGCTCTTGCCGACTACATAGCGGATGCCGCGGCTCCGCCGCCAGTATGGTCCAAGACGCGCGCAACGGAATGCGAGATATGCGAGAGAGAGATCCCACTCACATATCACCACCTCATACCACGTCAGGTGCATGCGAAAGTGCTGAAGAAGGGCTGGCATCCACAGGCCATGCTCAACTCTGTCGCATGGCTCTGTAGGCAAGTCGCCATGCGTCCTTGCGTGTGAAGATATCCTGTGTTTACGTTCTGGCCTTCAGGCCGTGTCACTCCGCTGTACACCAGGTGGCGAGCAATGAAGTGCTTGCGCGGAGCTTTTATACCGTCGAGCTATTGCTAGAAAGAGAAGATATCCAGAAATGGAGGAAGTATGCGGCGAAACAACGGTGGGGAGTTAGACGAGGTTGAAATCGCGGCAAGCATTCTATACTCATAGCGTTCTCCACAATGATCATATCCCTGAAGTACCATATGTCCGTAACAGGAGAGGACACAGCATGAACCTCGTAATCAGACCCCGTCTGCATACTACATGTCGTTTGTGTTATCGCCCTTGACCTGATCACAGCAACTGTGACGCAAGCTGCCCCGCATGTCTTAGTCCCTGCCAATTGATCAAAGAATTTTCGAGAGAAATTCGGTGAAACGTTCCGCATCGTCCCAGTGTGCCTGGATATAATAATTGAACACTTGTCAATCTCAAGGATGGCATCATTTCGAACTTACAAGATGATTTCCGTTTTCGAATTTGAAAGTCTTTAGAGGCCGTAACCCGTCGTGCCCAAGATGATGCTCGGTGTTCCAATAGTCCGACAACATCCAGTGTCCCATCAGACTCTCTCCTAGCGACATGTCGGCCCAGACACTCTTCACTTGTAAAGCCGGCCAAATGACTCCCTTCCCACCGCTACCAAGGTCGGACCTACAGTCGAGGATTGCTCGGCGTATATTCTGCCGAAGGATACTAGGATCAATTCGAGAGACGAGCGCGTGAGAGCGTAGGAAAGTCTCCGCGTCAATTACAGCTGCCAACTCCTCTGGCGTCATTCGAGCAGCGGTGGTCGTCGGTTTAGATGAGCCCTCCTCCAGAAGCGGCTTGCGAGCTAAGATCCCTGGTAGGTCGCCGGTGAGCTCTGCGACGGGAGGGAAGTCCATGGACACGAAGATTTGAAATGCCTTCACTTTGTCTTCTGAGGGGACATTCGGATCCCACCAAGGAGCGCGTACGCCGGTACGGAGATCGACGTTCTCGCCTGCGGTACGCGCCGCCATTTCTATGGTCAGTCAATCGATACGGCGATATGAACATCAGTGTGACCTTTTCAGTGCTTCTTCATGCATGAAGTACGCACCGTAGACAACGAAAGTACGGAAATACGTCTCAAAGAGCTCGCGCGTCGCCTGAGAGAGCTTGTCTGCGTTTGCGAGGAGCGAGATCGTGTCCATGTTTCCGGCAGACCACCCTACCAATGCAAATCCGCCAGTGCGCATCCCTGAGGACTCAGACACCGGAGGTATATTCTCCTTTCTAATGAACCAAGCAATGAAGTGCGCCAGCTGAAGGCCCATAGCCTCTAGCACTGCTCGCTGCTCCTCCACAGGACCTCGTAAAGCGTCCTGCTCCTGGGGAGTAAATGGTGTCGAACCAGCGTAGTCGCGTTTGTTCACCGCCACGATACGCAGGTTGCGCGCTGCGGCATGCGGGAACATGCGCTGAAAGATGGCTGGCCAAAGTATATCTAGCTGTCCCTGGGGCAATGGCATTGGACGGCCACTCACCTCCGTGGAACATGGCCCCATGGACAAGTATCAGGGTGGTGTATTTCTGGGACCCTTCCGGAGCACCGGTATCCTCATAGTAGAGCACTGTGCCCTTGTCATCCGCAGGTCCAACAGACATGTGAGCTGCACTTGTGGTCGAAATCTCGCAAATTTTGGGATATCACCGTATGCAGGTGAGTTGGGGAGCAGCTAATGCGATGAATGGCCCACGCTTCATACGCCGGATACAATTATATGAACCGTACACGAGAGTCAACTGCGCTACGTGGAATTGCTGGTCCAGAAAATGGTCGAACGTTGCATCAGTCCGTCTTTCTCACAGTCAAGATATTGTAAGCGAATTCACCAGACTGAATGCGTCAAAAACACGAGAGCATAATTTGTGCAAATGTCATCGTGAACATCGTGTGCTGTGCACCTGCATTCCACTTGAGTGAACCCCAGACTTGCCCCAGACGCATGTAGATCTACAATTAGGCTCGTTCCCAGCCATTTGAATTAGAACTCAGACTCGGGACACGTCGCAGAACGCGTCTTCCGAGTACAAACTCCGACTTCCTTTTCCATCACGAGATCGGGAGGTACTGTATGGATGCGGAAGCATCTGCAGTCGACTGCCATATTACCTCCGACCCGAGAGAGATTATCGATGCCTGATCTTCCAGAGGATTTGACAGCGATACTCTTAGAACAAGTGTACTATGCTGCAAACTTTAGACCTGATGTAGCCACCCTGAAATCATGTGCTCTTGTGTCTTCCTCCTGGTCTGCGCAGTCCCAGAAACTACTCTTTCGAAGCATCCGTTTCCATAACAATCCTCACGACAACCGTAAACTACAGCATTTTCTCGGAGCCATCGACCCATTATCTGAGCGAGGGCGATACCTTGGGTCATGCGTCCGCACCATTGACATCCATGTCTCAGAGAGGGGAACCGTACATTGCTCCGTCCTCGACTTTCGGTTCATTCTAGAGAACTGTCCCCGTCTGTACGAAGTCATCCTTTCCATTGATATGCATCAATTCGACGACACAACGATGGACGCGCTTCGCACGATATCAGCCGATTCGGGACGTGGTGCGATCCGTGCGTTAACTCTCCGATGTGGTGTGCAATCACCCATACTGTACCAACTGCTACAGCTGTGGCCTACCGTGCAGTTTCTCAGGATTGCGACAGAGCTCGCTGCTCCACCGCCGAGTCAACCCCTCACCGCTCAGTTCTATGAGCTGGTGCTCTTCCGAGTGCCTACTCAAGCGCCTTTCACATGGCTGCTGTCCAACTCCTTGCAGTCGTTGGAGATAGTCGACTTTCGGGAGCTCCCTGAGAAATGCATGGACCACCTCCTCGAATCTCTCGGCCCTCGCCTCCGATCGTTGCGCCTGCTGCGTTATAACTCCCGCGCAGCCGCTGTGGTCAAGTTCTTCACTAAGCTTGAAGAGCTTGTCCTTTTCCAACTTTCTAGCTTCTTGGGGTTGGAAAATCTGCCGCAGACACTCGAGCATTTGAGCTTCCGGAACTTCCCCTGGAGCTCCAGTCCCTCGCTGCAGAGCGTCATCAGTGCCATCGATACCCTCCCGCAATTGCGTATCGTGTCATGCGATTCTAGTACCAAAGATCACCCGGACTTCCCTCTTCTCAGCCTCAAATGCAGCGAGAGAAACATAAAGCTTCTAACGGATGCATCGCCATTGTTTGTGGTGAGCAGAACGCGTCCAATCGGTCTGGATTGTTCATCGAACAACTTTGTCTTAGAGCCTAGAGGATCCAGTTCCCGTTGTCCGCTTCCCAAGGCGGAAGTCCGTAGCTAACTTCGCGCTCATGAATTGATCCAGACCAACCCGAAGAATCTCCTACATGGTATTATGTTCATGGCAATCGGTCACGTACCAGCTTGTATGCTTCCCGTTAGACGTCCAACACGTTCTTCGTTCAACGCTCATGTGCACACGTCCACGATGATGTGCGAATGGTCCTCCATTTATGCGTCGGAGGCAAATTATTTAGTCCACGGGATGGGCCCGCTCACTCGAACGGCCCGATAAAAAGGTTCATGTGCTCACGAAAAGCCGTCACGTGTCCTCACCAACACGGACTCACGTAGGTGAGCTTGTGCCAATCTAGGCGGTTGATCCACAAGCATAGCTTAAATAGCGACGACCTTTGCAGTGTGATGTGGCAGTCACTTTATACACCCTTCGCGAGATGGGTCGGCATCCTGACATCTGGTTATTTGTAACAGTCGTCATCCTGTCGACGATTTTCGTCAGATGCGCAAGTTTCCCGGATCCGCTTCCTGTGGAAGGCGACTTCTTCTTCGTCCATGACCCCAGCCTCGTGCAACGCCAATCGGATGGCAAATACTTCTTGTTCACCACTCATGACAAGGGCGGGATCATCACTGCAGACAATCTTGCAGGGTAAGCGGCACATGACTTATGTATCTTGCTTTACATGACAGGTGTTTCTGTAGGCCTTGGACGGTGGTGGGTTCAATTCTTCCAAACAATTCATCGATTCAACTCGGTAAACTGGGAACCCCCGTCAACGTCATCTATCATCACTTACACCCGCTTTACAGCGGGCAGAGACGACATCTGGGCTCCCGACGTGTCACTGCATGGAGACACATACTACGCGTATTACGCTGTCTCGACATTCGGCTCCCAAGACTCTGCCATCGGTCTCGCTACGAGCGCTTCCATGGATCCTGGAACGTGGACTGATCACGGACAAGTCTTCGGCTCTACCACTGGCGATCTATACAATGCGATCGACCCCAATCTTTCTATCGATGAGAGTGGAAGGCCGGTTTTGACATTTGGTGGGTATCAGATGCAAACTTCGCCAGTCGTATATGCTGATAGTCGAGTCGCTTAGGCTCTTTCTGGGTATGCAAGTGCAGTCCACGGTGTATACCGGCTCACATTCTCGCGTAGGATGATCTCTTCCAAGTCAACCTCGCAGATGATCTTAGAACTGTCATCAACACGCCAGAGCATGTCTCTTTCAACAGCACGCCGCCTCAACCTGAAGAAGGAGCCTTCCTCTGGAAACACGACGATTTCTACTATCTCTTCTTCAGCAGTGGTATGCACCTTCAGAGGCTGTGGAGGCATTGCGTCTGACGAGAAATTATCAGGGACGTGCTGCGGGTTCAATGCATCGGCATTGCCGGCTCCCGGCGATGAGTACAAGGTATGTTCTCTATATGTGCATTGCATCGAGCGTAATTGAACGCGTTTAATGTCGCAGGTGTTTGTCGGCCGTTCAGAATCGGCGCATGGTCCATTCCTCGATGCAAATGGGGTGGACTTGCGTTCCTCTGGTGGCACACTGGTATTAGCCTCTCATGGCAACATCTACGCACCGGGAGGGCAGGGGATATTCATCGACCAGTCGGCGGGATCAGAGCGCGAAGTGTTTGTGTACCACTACGTCCCCGTGGATAGTCCCGACCCATACAGCGATACGTATGCAAGCCTGGGCCTCAACGGGATTGAGTGGAGTTCGGTGAGCGTCTTCCATCACATAATTGCGTGTGCAAACTGCTGACAAGAAAATTGGCTTGTAGGGGTGGCCGGCATTGACGCAGCTGTAAACAGAGTATGTATGTGGACCGATAAATAATATATCTCGAATTCGAGCATGTACGACGATCAGTATAGTGGATACAGACTAACACTGGGATGTCTTGCTTTGAAACATCAGTAGAATGTCAACTCCGCCTTTGCCTGGCTTAACGTGACTTGGTGTCGCTTTATGACCTAATTAGAGACTTAGTACACCTTTTCAATGAAAAAGATCAAAAAGGGTTACAAAGACCACGGGATTGTCTTGCTATGGACTTTCCCGAAGCTTCTGGGCCCAATCTGACCACCAAATAGGCAATCTGTCTGTCCAAAACAGGTAGAGTAAGGGTCAAAAGATGCCATCAAGCGAAGAATCAGTAGCATGCAAGCTCAGATTAAGACAATCCCTTAACTTGATGACACTTGGGTGGCTTGCAATGTCTTCAAGAGCTCTTTTGGTCAATTAAGTCTCGAAAAGGGATTAGAAGCGAGATAAGTCCCGAAAAAGCCACGATTGACATTCTGCTGATGAAGACGCAGGCTGCCTACAGTGTCTAAGCGTGCCGAGCTTCCACGTGTTTATATTCTCACGGTCATTGACGCGTCTCGCCCAACTCGCGCTCGTGGCTGCGTTGCTCCTTCTCTTGCTTGACGCGTTGCAGCTAATCGAAATGGCCTGTCTCAACAAGCTTGCCATCCGTGGAATACGTTCTTTTGACGACAAACAGATATCAGTTATTGAGTTTTTCTCACCGGTCACTGTTATCGTGGGACACAATGGTAGCGGCAAAACTACGATCATCGAGTGTCTCAAGTATGCAACCACGGGCGACCAACCGCCGAACACGAGAGGAGGCGCATTCATACATGACCCGAAGATGGCAAATGAGAAGGAAGTCAAAGCGCAGGTGAAGCTGAGGTTCGATGCTGCCAACGGCAAGCGTATGCTGGCTGTCAGAAATCTCTCCGTCACGATGAAGAAGAACGGTGCGATGACCATGAAAACTCTCGAGAGCATCCTGGCATTAGCAGACAAGAATGGAGACATGGGAGGGAAGGTATAGTATCTTGCAGCCTTGTTTCGATAGCTGCGGCATCTGATCGTGTGCGACAGCGAGGGGTCATCTCAACGAAGTGCGCCGAGATGGATGCTGAGATCCCCCATTTATTGGGCGTTTCAAAGGCCGTTCTTGAGAATGTTATCTTTTGTCACCAGGAAGATTCCTATTGGCCTTTGTCGGAGCCGGCAACGCTTAAGAAGAAGTTCGATGATATCTTTGAGGCGACCAAGTGAGTGCCTGAGATGGTCAAGAAGGATATTATTTCTTACATACTTCGGTAGGTACAGCAAGGCCCTCGATTCCATCAAGGCTCTCCGGAAAGATCGAGTAGCGGAACTGAAGGTCGAGAAAGAGCGTCTCGATGGCCTATCTCGAGAGAAGGCGAGGGCTGATAAGCTCAACAGTCGGAAATCCGATTTGAATTGTACAATTGCAGCAAAAGAGATCGAGTACGAGGAGATGAAGAAGGAGTATGAGCTATTGGTGCAGGCCAACCAGAAGTTCTATGATTCTGCCACCAAATTCCGCGAGATCTACTTGAAAGTCGAGGACCTGACCAAGCAGAAGGCTCGCTATCAGGAGGAATTAGATGAGACACGAGAGACACTTCAGGAACTGGACGGTGAGTATCTTCCTTTGTACATGGAGTGGGCAGCGTGTTCATCTCGGTGCTGGACAGGTACCGACGAGGAACTGGCGGATCGAGTGAAGAACTTTGATACCCACATCGCAAGGCAGAAGCAGAAGCAATTGTCTGAAAACACCAAGCTGCAGGCCATCGAGGACGACTTGAGGACTGCCCGCGAGGCGCATGTCAAGCTCAGCATGGATCAGGGAGAATACCTCGCTGAAGAAAAGGTACATGACACTTCTTTCAGCACGTATGCACTCTACTCACAATTACATAGTCGCAAGAGCAGCGCGTCAAAGATTGCGAGAATCTCGTCAGGGAGATTAGCGCAAAGTATCAGATCAAAGGATACGAGGCGTCTCCTCTGGGAAGGGACAAGATGCTCGACTTCATTGCACTCCTCGGCGATCTGCGCCAACGACAACACAAGGAAACTGATAGGCTCCAGGTAACTCGTGGTGTTTCCGTCGCTTTGACAATACGTACTAATCCATGTGAATAGGAAGAGACCAGCAGCCATACCGACGAGTTCAACAGGAAGAGTAGACAGTTGCAGATGAGTCTGGACCGCCTTAAGCAAGAACGATCTAACCTTCGTGAACGTATTGTGAGTATATGGACGTCTATCCGTAACAGTGACAAGTGTTTGATCTAATGTGCCACCTTAGACATCGCTTCAAGGCAAAATCCACGATACGGAACTGGAAGTCGAAGCCGCCCAGGCATTGACGGTGGAGCTCCGGACATTGAAGGCGGATACGGAGGAGAAGGAGCAGAGAATCAAGAAGAGTAGAGAAGAAATTCAGAAGGCGAAGTACGAGGAACGCCTGGCTGAGAAGAACAATAAGGCGAAGAGCCTTGAATTGAAGCGCGAGGAGTTGAACGCGGAGCTGAGTAAGACGAGTGCGCAGGCAGAGGCCAGGGCACGGCTTGATCTGAAGAGGACTGAGTTCAAAACCAAGTCGGCTGAAGTACAGAATATGTATGTCGTCGCTTATAATTATGTGCTGTTCAAGCTGACCATACCATGTTAGCCTTGATGTGAACAGTGCTAGATATAAGAAGTTGGTGGGGGTCGATGTGCAGCCGGACACAATGGAACAAGAACTGGACCGTGTCGCGAGGTAAGCTCATCCCTTCGTTATACGGGGATAACAAATGACACGGTTTCCAGCCGAAAGGAGAGAGAGAGTGCGGATCTGGAGAAGCAATCGAATATTGCCAATCAAAACCTGCAAGTCGCACAAGCAGAGTTGACCAGTCTGCGGAACCAGCTCCAGAGGAAACACGAAGACCTCAAAGGTCGGGCTGAATGTTGTTCATGCACGAACACTTTTTGAATCTATGCCCATTCACTGTTTAGACCTTGAGAGGAAGATTCAAGAAGGCCTAGATGAGTATCCCGAGGATAGTGTTGAAGAAGCTCTGGTGGCTGCAAACGAGGAAATTAGCGGCAGAGCCTCGTCAGTTTCCATTGATGTCGTCTGCATTTGATATCTAGCTAACCATTTCTTGAATCAGTGATATCAGCAAGAACGAAGGAGCTCACGAGATCTACAAGCACTTCCTGCAGACAGGGAAGTCGAAGAAGTGCTGTCCCTTGTGTACGCGCGGTATGAATGGCCCCGAGCTGGACGTCTTTGAGAAGGCTGTGGGTGATATATTGGGCTGTCCATGCATTCATTGCTCATATGTTCGCTTGTTTACTAGGTCAAGGAACTTATTCGGAAGTCCTCGCCGGAAGCGACCGCGAAGCTACAGAAAGAGTTGAGAGATTGGGAGGAGTCGCTTCGCGAGCTGCAAAGCCTTACGACTTTCTCAGTATCTTTGGATAACCTGAAAAACGAAGTTCCCTTGATTCAGACGAAGATTCAGACGAAAGAGGCTGAGCTACCTGCGCTGACTGAGAAAGCTGAAGAGGTCAGATTTGGCTCTTTGACATTCATGCATGCATCTTATACCTTTCGCAGTTACAAGATCGACTCGGCGTTATCAGAAGAGAGCTGAAGGACATGTCTAATCTCAGACAGCAGGCTACCGTCGTTTCGAGAACACATCGAGACATTGAACGCCTCGAGCGCGAGATCAAGGATCTCGAACGCAATCTGTCTGACACTGGTTCTCTCAAGACTGTTCAAGACATCGAGAAGGAGCTGGACTCGGTGGTGTCTGAGTTGTATGTTCTTCCCGCTTCACAGCGGATAGCCTGGCTTGACATCTATACAGACGAGTCAATGACCGCGAGAGGCAAAATCTCACGTCCGAGCGTGACCTCCAACTGAGCGCTACTCGTACATACGAGAATGAACTTCACCAAATGCAGCTGCGGCAGAGCGACCTAAATAGCCGGTTGCGTGACAGAAGTGCCCTCGAGAGACGGATTGAAGAGATGAGGCAAGACGTCATCTCGGCCAATGCTAGGATCAAGGTGACATCAATGCGAAATACACCTCGTGCGCCGCGCTCACAGAGATATATAGGAACTCGATGGTGCGATCTTAGATGCGCAAACCCCAATTGACCAACTCGAGGAAGAGTATCGGCAATCCCACCGTGAGCTCACGACGAAGCTTGCGGAAGCACAGCAAGCCTCTCAAGCACTCAACGCCGATGCCGACAGGTTGCAACTGATCCATAAGCAGGTCGAGCGGTATGTATTGTCCGCACCATACATGAAGCCTTTGCGTGAATAGCGTATCATTGCCAGGTACATTCGGGACAAGCGTCATCTCCGGCTCAAGGAATGCGAAGAGAGAATCAAGGAGCACGAGGAGACGATTCAGGATCTAAGCTTACAATCGGAGAGAGTCAGGCAAGCTATCTCTCTCGTCGAGAAGGAGATCAATGAAAGCGGAGCGTCGATGGCAAATTTGCGAGCCAACATCCGAGTCCGCAGGTTGCAGCGAGACGTTGCAGCAACTGAGGCGGAAATCGATTCCTTTGATATGGAGGAGGCTGCGAAAGCGAAAATAATTTTCCAGGAAAAATACCAGGTTGAGAAGCAGAAGGAGACCGAACTGCAGAGCAATGTAGGATGTTTCACCCATTTTTGTGAGCACAAGCTGATAAGAGTGCAGTATGCTCATGTAGGGGGAGAACTAAGCTCTCTGAAATCTCAAGTGCAACAGCTAGACAACGATCTCAAGGAATTCAAGGACGTCAACAAGAAGTACCGAGATCAGCTTGTCAAGGTCAAGGTGAGCGCATGCTACATCGTCATTGACTGGTATTCTCAAGTCGGCCAGATGTCCGATATGGCCAACAACGATCTAGAGAAGTATGCGAAGGCCCTTGACAGGTATCTTATCACTTTACTTCATTGTTCGATATATTCATGCGTTTCGGAAGTGCTATCATGAAGTATCACGCTCTCAAGATGGAAGAAGTTAATGATACTATGCGGCACCTCTGGAACAAGACATATCAGGGCACCGGTGCGTCACCTGGTAGCGGGGAGCGCGCACATCCTTCTTTACTGAGCCTTGTGTGACATATGCAGATATCGATGGAATCAAAATTAGCTCTGACAGTGAAGGTGGCGCTACCAAACGATCATACAATTATCGGGTTCGTCTGGGTTCCCGTGGTGCGACTAGGTTCTTATGACATTGCGTAGGTGGTCATGACCAAGGACCAAGTGGAGATGGACATGCGAGGCCGCTGCTCCGCGGGTCAGAAGATGCTAGCGTCCATTATCATTCGCCTTGCGCTCGCAGACTCGTTCGGCCAAAACTGCGGAATCCTGGCGCTCGACGAGCCGACGAACGCTCTGGATACTGAGAACATCGACGCACTCGCGGCTAGCCTTGTGGAGTAGGTGACCTCGCTTGATACGACCACGCCTTGGTGCTCACGCTCCAGCACCCCAGTATCATCAATGAACGCAAGAATCACGCTAATTTCCAGCTGATTATCATTACGCATGACGAAAACTTCCTTCGCAAGCTGGGGCAGAGCGATGTCATGGAGTACTACTGGTGAGATATCTTGACGCCGGATGACAACTCCGTCACATGCTGAAGTTTGGGCGCTCCCCAGGCGCGTGTTACGAGACTCAAGACAGAAGTCAATTATCGAACGACACAGATTTGGATAATCGCGGATACCCTGCCTACTTTGTATACCCGCTGTCATGTATATTGTATAGAACCCTTCCTCGGTGACCTGTGCCATGCTGCTCCATGTCATCCATGTCATCCATGTCGGTAGGCGGCGAGACTCCATTGCGAATTCGGACCGAGGACGCACCGACCATAGAGCGGACCTTACGCCAACAACGGAGTTCGATGGTCAAGCTTCGGAGAAGGTTTCCACGGAATTCTACCGCATGACTGGTTGTAAGTCAACTGATGTGAGCAAGTTTGGGTTCGTCGGCGTTGAAACGCACCTCAAAAGGCGGGAGGCGGCTTTTGTGCTGCGAAGTACAAGATGACGCACTCGAACATGCGCATATGGTATTGCATATCGTTGCAACGGGCAGAGTCCGGGATGCCACCCGCGAACGTCTTGTCATGTGTTACCGAATAAATGGTCACTGTCTCTGTTGACCGAATTTCACTCGCGAGTTGGCAGGGTGCTCAAAGTTGAGCAATATACTGACCAGATAGTGTTCAAATAGCTGCTGCATTCAACTGGCAGATCTACTGAAGCCGTTCGAAGTGAAGGGGCGCAGTACCTATGGTACTCAGGGCACCAGTGAATAATTAGTACTCACATATGTAGTCAATTCATAGATCTTCATGCATGCAGTCAGAACGGCGATTTGCAGGCTGCTACTTCTGGCATAATCGCAGCTCTGTCCGGTTGAGATTGAACTTCTCCAGCTTCCTGCACCTCTGGTGATAGCAACTACTTCACGCCTTCACCGAGTGAATGCCCATTGGAGCAAAAATGTGCGGTTGGACCGTTCCATGCCGAGATTCTCCAAGATATGACCCAGGTGCACCTATAGAAGCTAGTGGAGAACGCTTGGTCGTCAGTGAGCCCCTGCGTTGCATCATCACAAGGGTATCCCCGTGCTCCCGCTGAGAACGCACCGCTGCTTGTTGTCCGATGTTCGCAATAGCGTCATTACTGTGTGACGGTGAAGTCCAGGGTTCAGCTGGGGTCACAACACAGTATGATAAGTCTTGAATAACGGTGTTGAGATGTCGCGGGTACGCCGATGTTCCGGAGAAATTTGACTGTGATAGAGAATAGAGCGGAAAGCGAGCCAATATTGCGATCCGAGTGGTAGGAATCGCAGGTGTTTCCCGGGATGGATGTGATGACACCATACCGTCCAATTGAGATGTTGGGACCAGAACACTGGTTTCACCTGTCTCCCGCTATCCTATCCTGAACGGCACCCGAAGTAAATACGATAACTGGTCCACTTCACGGGGGATTCTCGAGTGGAGTTCGATACCTAGTCAGATTCGGAGAGTGCATCTGATACTCAGCGTTGGATACAAAACGCGCATGCCACTGCTCTGGGTCCCCTTTCGCATCCCGTCCGCTCAACTTCTTCTATATGTTGCCATTAGGTGTTTTGCGTGTTCCTTGCTTGTCTCCCTCGTCTTTGCAGTATGCGTCCTCATGTGTCTCCATCGTCGCAGCAGCAAATGCGAACGGCCCAATCAGGGAATGCGTGCTGAACCGAAATAGTGCCAGTACGTTACTTCTACTCTCTCTCAACAGCAAACGCTCGACCAGCGCGTTGTGAGATGGCGCACCCCTAGCAGACCCCGAGATTTCAGGTTTGAGAAGGTAGAAAACCGCAAGGGCTCAGAACCTTGAGTATGCGAGTAAGTGGTGTATTGCTAGAGGACCTCATGATAAACTTGGCTCATCGCACCGTCTTGAAACTTCTTCTTTTCCCGAAGACACCCTCAATGGCGTTCCGGAGGTAGCACGACATGCTATACACCACCTTCGATGGTTCTGGAGACCACAGAGCAGCTACGTCCACGCGTGCATTTCGTACTTCCTCGCCACAACCCCGCGCGAAGAAGACTCACGGGCGAGTGCGCGCTGCGATCAAACCGCAGCACATGTACCCTTCATCACCTTGCTTGAGATCGCGACGGAAGCGGGCAATATTCCACCAACCCACCTCTGTAGCTTCTCGGCGCTGTTCACGCCACCCAGAACAGATCCGTATCATCGCCGGGTCTTCCATTGCGTTCGTTCGGATCGTGAATACCGTGTGCAACATGGGCAAATGGCATCCTTGATCGGGTTCCCACAGGACAAACAGAGTACGAAGACGATCGGGGACCTGCACGACGCCCAGAGCGTCGCACGCAAGCACCCGTCAATGAGACGTGATGAGTTCACTGCACGCGCCCAGGAAAAGCTTGGCTTCGGACATTGGGGGAACTTCGGTTTGCGATTATGTGGCGGAAATGCCGCCGGTAATAGACTTGGGCAAAAAATAGCATCAAGCTTGGGAAGGAGGTATGTGTTTTTGGTAATTTCTTGTTACTCGGCTCGTTGCCAACCCCCCATGTCTCTGACCTCAGGATTGCTACTATGAGCTGCCTGTCCGGACTTTGGCCGCGTCTTGTCACATCCATCGCCGTCTGCGTCTTACAGCACATCACAAACAGCGTCCGGCCGTCAAACATCATTTGCATGTCATATTGCTGTATGATCTCCAACGACGCCACATGTTCCGACTGCGCATGCTCCTACTCTCCAATGGCTGCGTGTATCCTAAGCGGAGCATTTCGTTGTCTTCGGCCAGGGTCACCACAGATTGCCTTCCGGTCAGCTGTGCACCCTACCCTGCTCCGGCATCGATTCTCCTAGAAGGTCTCTGACAAGACACCAAATCGGCCGGCTTTACGTCGGTTGGGTCCAGCTGTTCAGATGTCCTTCTATCTGTTCCTCGCTCAGCCGCCCTGGCGCACATGTGCAGGAATGAACTTCGTCATGCGGCTCGCCAAGTTCACTGCTCGCCACCATTCGTCCTTCATGTTGGAGCACATAAAGGCGACTATGTCAGTGCGCGAAGTCTCCAAAGCCCAGCGCCCTTCCATCCCGTCCTCGTTGTGGCATCCATGACTTCAGCGTACTCGACAGTCATCGAGCCCTCGCTCCTGAGCGGCTTATCTACGAAAGACCAGGCGCTCTTCGTACAGTACGGCTTCGGTGCTCGCCAACAACCGCCCTTCGAATGTGTTCACCACGCCTTCGAGCACCATGCAGCGCTTCAGCCGGATGCTATCGCCGTCGAGCATCTCGGTGTTACCATTACTTACGGCGACCTGGAGCGTAGAGCCAACAGTCTCGCACGTCTCCTACGCGGTGTTGGTATCAAGCCCGGCTCCCGCGTCTGTCTCCTAGTGCAGCGCTCGATCCCGATGGTCATTGGGATACTCGCGGTTCTCAAGGCGGGAGGCGCCTACGTCCCATTAGATGGCGAGATCGTCACCCAGTCCACCTTCGGGCACGTCCTGAAGGACTCGGGAGCTGCTCTTGTTCTCGCCCTACGAGAGTATATGCACCGCGTCCCCGATAGCAGCGCACTCTGTCTGGAAGATATGATGCACCTGCCGGATTCACCGAAACCGGAGAATCTCAGCTCTACGACAGATAGTGTCTATATCATCTACACTTCTGGTAAGGTATCTCATCGTACCTGCGAATCATGCTGACCATTGCTACTAGGTACCACTGGGAAACCGAAAGGCGTCGACGTTAAGCACGGGAATGTGACGAACCGTAAGAACTTGCGTCCATTTCAAAGTCTGTTCCCAATCTTGAATCTATTCCCGTACAGTCGTCTGCCTCTCTCCGGGGAATGTTGAGATGGCTCCAGGCCGTCGGGTCGCACAGCTTATGAACGTCGCCTTCGATATGGCAGCGTGGGTGAGTTGCTTCCCGAGCCCGTGGGACCGGCGCCAAATACTGATATGGTGCCGGGCAGGAAATTTTGGGTAGTATGTGCAATGGATGCACGCTATGCATCAGAGGGAAGACTTCCAAAGAATGGCGAGCCGTGATGAAGGCTGTAGATATCGTTATCGGTACGGGTGCTACTTGATGGCGAAAGGAAATCTAACGAACCTTTCTTTCCGCAGCTACTCCTAGCATGATGGGTATGCGCTGTGAATTAGTCGATCGCTATTAGGTCGCTCATGTGTTTTCGTAGCACCACATGACCCTATTGACTACCCCAATATTAAGGCTGTAGCAACGGCAGGAGAGCCGTGCCCTGCAGGTAAGGGGCATGTCAGCTCAGAGTGTTACTGGTCCATTCAGCTCGCTCTATCAGCTCTTGCTAACCGATGGGCGACGTCGGCGCATTTCTATAATAGCTGCGGCCCCACTGAGGTACGGTATCTACTGATATTGACCATACCTCATATTGACCATATTCCTGCAGATTACGATCGTCAACACGGTGAGACTACACAAAGCTGACGAATACCTCACCATCGGAGCGCCGACCCCCAACAACAATATTTATGTACTCGACGAGAACATGAAACCTGTCCCTATCGGAGAGTCCGGTGTCATGTGGGCAGGAGGCGCAGGCATCTCGAGGGGATACGTGAATCTACCAGAGAAGACCGCCGAACGTTACAAGCTAGACCCCTTCGTCAATGACGGGTATGGGATGTCTCACCTCGATTGTACTCACTATCTAACGGACCTCACGCAGGAGCTTTATGTTCAACACCGGAGACCTTGGGAAGTGGTGCGATAACGGGGAGCTAGATCACCTGGGAAGAGTCGACGATCAGGTCAAAGTAAAGGTTCGTCTCTGAACGTTTTGTATGGCGCAGCCTGAGATGCTGATCGCCAATATTAATCAGGGTTTCCGAGTAGAACTGGACGGAGTCGTTGCTGCAATGCAGGTATGTCCACTGCCTACGGAGAAAGCACGGGCTAAACATGCATTTGACCCCTCGCAGACATGTCCTGAAGTCCACTATGCTGCCGCCCTCTTGATTGAGTCAGAGCTATGGGGTTTCTTAACTCCAAAATCGGTCAGCATTGAAGCTGTCAAGACGGCCACTGCTGCTGTGCAGCCGTACTATGCTGTGCCAACTCGTTACATAACTATGGCAGATTTCCCGTACACCAGGTAAGTCTCTTCGCTGTCTTTCATGTTCTAGAGACTGACGTCGTCGAAGCAATGGCAAAATCGACAAGCGCGCCCTTAGAGAATTGGCGCTCAAGCAGAACGCCGAGCCGCTCGTCGATACCAAGATTATGCCCTATGTCAAGCCCGAATTCTACCGGCCGTCGCCCTACGACGCCAAGTTGTTAGCAGATATTCTGACCTCACTTCCTCCCCCACCGCCCAGTTACAAATCGGACCCCGAAGTCGAAGATCTCACTCATTCTGCTTCTATCGACAGTCCCCAACAATCAAGCTACACATCGCCATCGTCCATCTCGGACAGCAAAACGGAAGTATCATCTGCCCTAGAGAAGGGGCTTGCATGGGACGGCTACCTCGATGACGAGCTTCCTGAGAAGACACAAGCCAAGCCTGTGCGCAACCTTCGGCATCAGATCTTCACCCTGTACCGAAGGCTATTCGGCGTCGTCTTCGTTACCAACATGGCTATCTTCATTAAGACTCTGGTGAAAGGCAATACCGACGCCCAACATTTGGGTCTCATTGTTGTGGCCAATCTCTTCTGCGCCATCCTGATGCGGCAAGATTATGTGATCAACGCCTTCTTCACCGTCTGCTGCGCTGTACCCAGCTCGTGAGCCTTATGACTACGCTCGCATTAATACTTACTGAAAAGAGCGGTCAGTTGGCCTCTTTGGATCCGTCGCATTGTCGCCCGAGTGTACCATATCGGTGGCTGTGAGTATATTGCTGTTCTTTCAAGATGCATTAACTGAGCATTTGCCGTAGTACATTCTGGATGTGCTATTAGCGGACTTGTCTGGTTGGTTCTCTTCACGGTTCAAGCGACCAGGGAGCTATTGGATGGCGGCAAGGTTGGGAGGATAAAGATTTCATCTGCGAATATTTCTGACATTGAACTGCAGACTTCCGCACCGACTGTAGCCGTGACATACTTCATTCTGATTCTGCTTCTCGGCATCGTCACCTTCGCCTACCCACGATTCCGCACTCTACATCATGATGCGTTCGAACGGACCCATCGCTTCTTGGGCTGGTCAGCAACTGCTCTCGTTTGGTGCCAGGTATGTCCGTACAGTCTACTCATGAAGGCGGCGCGTTTATAGACTGCGTTCCAGGTCATTCTCCTCACTAACGACTATCGGAATCCCGGACAGTCTCTTAGCCAAGCCCTCGTGCACGCCCCTCCGTTTTGGCTCGTCATGGTCATGACGTGTTCCATCATCCTTCCATGGGTCAGGCTGCGCAAAGTCCCAGTACGCGCTGAAGTGTTGTCTAAGCACGCGGTCCGTCTGTACTTCGACTATGGTCAGTCTAACCGCCTGAGATCCTACACTTCCGGTCGCTGACCTGTGCAACAGTTACCCCCGAGCCTGGGCATTTCACTCGGATATCGATTGACCCTCTGATGGAATGGCATGGATTTGCGACGATCTCCGAACCCAGCAAGCCTGGCTACTCTCTCGTCGTCTCCAAGGCAGGCGACTGGACGACCAACATGATTGCGAATCCACCGACCAAACTATGGGTCCGCGGTGTCCCCTGTTACGGTGTGCTCAGGATCACCTCACTCTTCCGTCGGGTCGTCTTCGTCGCAACAGGAAGCGGCATCGGACCGTGCGCACCATGTATCCTGGCACAGCGAGTCCCCATCCGTCTTCTGTGGACCTCTCCCAATGTTCGTCAGACATTTGGAGACAAGCTCGTGGATGAGATCTTGACTGCCTCTCCCGGTGCTGTCATTTACGGTGCGGTCCTATATTCTACTTTACTTCCGACTGGCGTCCTCATTACTTTGTCACAGACACCCGCGTGCATGGCAAACCAAACATGGTGAAACTGACCTACCGTCTGGTCAAAGAGTTCGAGGCTGAAGCTGTATGCGTCATCTCGAACCAAGCGCTAACAAGGAAGATCGTGTATGGCATGATGAGCAGAGGAATTCCAGCATTCGGTGCCATCTGGGATTCCTAATTTATTTCATGATTATGACCGACACGAGCGTGTTTTGTAGCACTTTCCCAAAGGAATTTGTACTCAGTAATGGGAATTACCATACATTGACATATCTCTACTGGTGCCTAAACCGAAGGTCGCTGTTTACAACACTAGCATGAACGATAGATAGCAGGTACAAATACGCCTAGAGATTGCGTGGTGCCCACGGATCTATGCCCCATGCTCGTCGAGGCTGTTGACCAAGGATGAACGCATCCTCGGGCTTCGAGATCACCTCGATAGGTACGCCCATGTCTTGAACACGGGATGTATAATACGCACGCAATGCCTCCAGGCGAGTCTTTTCGTTAATGTCACTGTCGGTACGCTTGAGGAGATCAAGGTCAAAGGAGGGATACGGTGCACGTGGCAGTCTACGTTCTGAAGACATGGTGTCCGGGCGTGTAAGAGGACGCCGCCAGAAACACCAAGCTCGAAACACGTCCTAGAAACGGTTGAATTACATCAGCATTGCATCCCGAATCCAAGACGTCGAATTAATACCGCTTGTGTGCTGAAAATCAGGAAGCTTGCCATTCCCCCTACAGCAAGGCAACCTCAGGCAAGTCCTACATGGAAGAATCAGGAACAAGTACATACCAGACGCAGCCCACATATTGGTGAGTACACCGTCTCCAATCCAGATGGACGAGAGACTTATCCTGAATCACCCGCAGATCAGCTTATGGGCTTGTAAAGTGAAGGTCAAGAAGACTTACACAGTACCGATCAAGATGTACACGGTGAAAATGCATACGCGTACAATGAGCTGCAGATCAATGCCTGTACCCAAACCCGCACGACGCAGAGCACGCCAATTACGCGAGAGGACTACGAGCAAACGGCCTGAGCAACATATGTTCAGTGGAGGAAGTGAATGACATGCAGGAAGTAACAAACATTCTAGGACCGTTGCGACGATGCACACAAGCGCCGTGAATATGCCAACTGTATCCGTACTAGACGAGGCCAAGCTGTAAATGTGGCCTGTTTGCATCAGCCATAGGAGTTGTCACTTACAATGGTTTCCATTTGATAGAACAATAAAAGTAAAGGCGATCCCTGTTCACCAGGTCTGAATGGCGCAAGCCGAGCTGGTTCCACAACAATCGATTCAGGTCGATAATAGGAGCATTGAATAGCGGTCAGTGAGTCAATCTCGGACGTTAGGACCGCAAAGGAAACTAACATGTGTGCCCACGGCGGCGAAAATGATGAATGTAAGATATGGCGCACAAACAAGCTGGACACAGCCATGTTAGGGCGTACAACAGGATGACTTTGGGATATCTCACCGAAGCGGTCACAGCCGGCCGGAGGACAGCTTTCTCTCTGTGATGAAACTGTGAGGGCTTGAAGGAAGACCAAACATAGAATACGAGAGCAAGAACGGCAACGGAGGACCTAGAGTAATCCGTCAAGTTGAAGTCAATTAGCAACGGTCATATGCACGCTATCGAGAACAGATGTTGATGAAACACTCACATCGGCGGCACAGCGTCTATGAGTGCCATCTGAGCAATGCACAGTCCCTTGCTTGGTTCAGGACCGATGTGTTTGCCCGCGTAGAACCTACGAGGAAATACGTATACGCTACAACTTCCTTTCCATCATTGCATCGACTTACAGCAGTGATGAAACTATGCCCGCTATAACCCCAGCGCAGCATACACTGATCACCGTTGCATGACGCTTTACTGAGGGCGCAAGGAGGAATGTGGCAACAAGGAGCGGAAGGAGGATGTGGTCCGCTGCGATCTGGAAAAACAGATATATTGTCAAGTCGGTGGGAGTGGCATCTGCATATATTATGTGAACAGGTCAGGCGGGCAGTTCCTAGGAAGAACATACGCTCTGCGAAGGCCATCTTCCCGCTCATGGAAAAGTGAGAGGGACAAGTTCTGCGCCCGCGAGGAGGAAGGACGGAGCAAGAGAAGAGAAGGCAGAGCGCAGAAGGCAAATGGTCTCGTAGTCTGCCTGCAGCTCAGCGAGCGGAGAACGTTTGGCACCCAGAGGAAAGAATGAACAACCTTGGACACACGAGGACTTAATTAAAAGGGACAAGCACGAGCTGGAAGCTCCGAGCTCCTGACGAGCGCACCGTAAGAAGGGGGAAGAAGGGGGAAGCAGTCAATGCATTGCCCGCCGGTGCGCATTCTCGGATATGGCAGCGACCAGCGACACCACCGTGCAGATCGAAGGTAAGAGTACGCTTGTCACTTGCCAGTAGTGTCATGTCGGGTTGACCCGTTGACGGATGGCGACCAGGCGCTCTCCCGCCTCACCCTATCATCGAGCCGTCCACGGGTCCCGCATATGGCCTCTACCAGCTCAGTACTCATATATGTTCGAGCAAGAACCACGAGGTTCCGCATACGCATATTGTCACCTACACAGCTACACATAATGCGCGAGGATGAGCACAATGCGACAAATGACGCCCTTCGTCCAATTTCATAACAAAGAGTTCATGATAGATAAAGCATTATTAGAACTGTCAATCATGTGTACGTGCATGAGTACTTACGGAGGGTGTACCCTGAAAACAACGCTCGTGCCGCATTGCGTGCCGAAACATACGCACTCTGCCTCAGTAAAGTATGCCAGACATTTTTCGGTGTCGAACGTCGTGAGATCCAGTTATAACTTTTCAGTGATGAGGAGCGGGTATCCAGCAAGTGACATTGGCAACGGATCGACATGGCGTATGCAAGACAGAGAGCGCGCTCATGAACCGCGAACCACGGGTGTCGGGTCCAAATATGATATAATGTTCGACCGAGCTCCCGAGGAAGTTATAACGACAGCAAAAATCCTCATATTCCGAACGTGCACGCAATGCAACTATGAGGTCAAGGATGCATCCGGAGTCCGGCAAAATTCAAGAAGAGAAAGGCGAAGTCAGTAGCCGAGTCGGGACCAAGCCTCATGTCGTCGTTGACGCGACCGCTAGAAGACGCTGTCCACTGGGCGCACTTTTCTTCACCACTTCCAACACCTTGTCCAGAGGTTTCTCGCCATCTCATATCTCATGCGGGTACGTCGTCAAGTCTTGACGCGAGATTGTTTGGACTGAGAATCGTATGTAGGTGGCTGTAAAGTTGGATTGGTTGCATTGACGCGCCAGAGTCCCTTGACCTTCGCACGCTGAGTATGGCGACATACTACGTCCCTCCTCGCCAACGGGCTTCGTTGTCCCGCACGGATACTTCGAGTGATGAAGAACACCGTCCTGAGAGGGTGGGAGAACTTTCCAGCCTCACCCTCGACGTTGGAGACCACCCCATCTATGTCTTCCCGAATCCTCCTTCCATGCCACCTAGCCCTGGATCGTCCTTGTTCTCTGCTCCCTCCGATTTCCCATCATCACCGTCCACGTCCTCTCTGGGAAGCACACGCTCAAGAAGAAGGGTCAGACATGCTAGTACCAGCTCGATACCGACGGACATGAGTCGCAGCCGCAGCCGAGAAGACAGCAGCGCCAACAGCGACATATTTCTCGAATCGGGATCCAGCTCTTTCTCTCATGTATCTCGTACACTTCACCTCGCCTCCGATGCTATTAGAGAGGGGGATGATATTGAAGTGTGGGATTGGACCGCGGATTCTGGAAGGGAGAGCACGGACGGGTCTTGGGCACTCGAAGAAGAGGTCGAGCGTGCGGGCCAATGGGACGTGCAGCTGTACTTGCACCAGCTTCCTCAACGCACAGCTGCTCTCGGGACATCTACTGCTCGACGCCACTCGCATGCCACCCTGGAACACGCTCGCTACTACCTCTACCGTGCCGGGACACGCACGCGGACGCAATCCGGAGCCAGCTCGACTTCGCTCCGGGAGGTACCGCGCCGCGTCCTTGCGGCGGCCACGCCCCAACCCCGGATCCACATCCCATTTCTCTCCACCTTCGCAAAGCTCCTCTTTATAGACCACGACGACCCCGTCTTGCGTCTGCTCACGCAGGCTGGCACGGAGGATGAAGAGTCTATCCTCTTTCCAGGCCACAGCGCCGCCTACATACTTTCTTCTGACAATCAGCTGGCTGAGCGCGACTCGTGCGCAGACACGGATGAGTCGGCTGGTAGAGACGGCGAAGAGGATAGCGACCCAAGTACATCGTCCTCTGAGCATGGGTTGGCCAAACTCTTCTCTCCCTCCTCAGAGCCGTCTGGCCTTGCTATATGGTCTCTGCGCACCGGATTAAAGGCACCGTTGCCTGTTGACTTCGGCGTGCCAAGCGTGTGCGGGCTGGTAGGTTTCTGGCGGGCGGTCGGTGAGGTCTGCGTCCGTGGTGGTCAAGCATGGCGCGAGGTTTGGCGTTAAATAATCTGTTTCCGGAAGCTTTCTATTTGCTCTCGCTGCACGGTTTCTCGTGGACATCGCTCTCGCTCTTGTACTCACATAGATGTAATTTCAGGATTGTTGCATATGGAGGTCTATCGTATTCTACAATATTGTATCACTATACCTATTTTCAGCGGCGGATGGACAACCCTGTGGCTCTCACAAGCGCAAGACGTGCGTCTGGTTCTGCTGCGCGGAGCGCTCCGAGCCAGGCTCGATTCCGCAGATGGCTGGTGAAGTCGCCCGGATTGAAGCCAGTGTACTTTTCGCAGCTGAATTGTATTAGCGTCGAGCTCTAACCCCAGTCCGCCCTGACGCAGCTAGAATATTTGGATTACAGGTAAATGTATGCCGTTCGATATTGCTGAGGCATGCAAAAGGGGTGCCCAGGCGAAAACTCATGTTTCGCCTGAGCCCGTGTGCTATCGTCCTTGTGGATGGCACAGTGGCATGCAAGACGATTCAAATATTGCCTGACGAGCCGCCATAAACAGATATGCGATTGAGCCTGGTATTATGGAGACACCCAGCCGGCGACCCTGTGGTTCCGCCTCGCGGTTGGCGGAGCGTCCGAACTTCATAGCAACTACTCCCTGGACACAGCTCTTGTCGGAGACTTAGGCCATATCTCGTCTGAACCCGCTGCTATGATCCACCCGTAACGAACCAAGAATGTAGCTATCGCATTTGTACTCTATGCTAAGATCTTTTCCGACTATACTAATCGTCTAGATATATTGAATTTGGAAATTCCTCGTGCCCGTAGTAGTGGAAGCGGCAGGCGGCGAGCAGAGGGAAACGATGCAGTGTCGTCATCGTGGATGTTCTGGAGCTCTAACTAGACCTCTGTCAGAGCAGAGAACTGTTCCGAAGAAAGAGCGCCGTCCAACAAGTTCAGGTATGTTTGTGTAAGGCTAGAGGGAAGCCCAAACGAACCTGGAGGAGTGTTCTGGCATTCGTAACGAATATGAAATAGTCGGGTGTGGTTGGGTGGCATTGCGGAAAGGAATTTAGCGAGATCTGGACCCACGCCCAGCGCATCGTTGGGAGACCAGAGACAAAACTCGAGGCTCTGAAGGCTGTTGAGATGCAAGAAAGGATGGGCACCGGGTGGATACGCGAGACTTTTCAGCCGGACCTGGTCTGTGTATCTCTCCAGACTATTGAGAGGAAGCGATACACAGTCAGCTTGATGCCATTGTGCTCATGAAACTGTACCAAAGATGAAGTTCAGAAGAGCATCATTCATGTATGTCAGGAATCACACATACATGAATGGCCGTTATGGCAAGGTATTCTGCGAATACTACATTCCTCAGACTATATGCCGGATCCCCTTCCCGGTAGGACACCTGGTTGAACTTGATGACGTCTAGCTTGGGAAAGGCACAGATGGCGCGCGCGAAATCGCTGAAAGCTGTAAAGATGACATCATAAAGCCGCAGAGAAATGATAGTAGTGAATTGGGAAAAGGCGGGCCTGCACTGCACACGCAGGGATAAGGAATCGCGGATGCACGTGAACTAGGCACATAGGCCAAGGCTCCAGAGGAATATGACCGACTAAACATTCATTTTCATAGTAAATATTGAACACCGGAGGCGTACTCGCGCACCCATGACAGGATAGGCGCGAGTTAGCCAAGGTTGGTATCCGGCTGGGGAGTAGTTCATGTCAGGCGCCTGGCGCCCGATATCTCATCCCTTCCAACTCACGGATCTGCTCGTCACTGCTCCTGATCCACACCTGGACAGTATATACAAGCATGGTCATGACAAGCGCCATGCACCACCAAGCAAAGTCAAGCCAGCTACGCCGTAGCAGGAGTGAGAGCGTTGGCGCCACAGCGGGGGTGACGAGCGCCACCGGATGCGAAAACGGCAGCGGGAGCGAGAAGGGAGGCTCAAGACGGGAGATATACAGAAAGAGTGGATGTTGAGGCGGGAATGTGTGTAGAACAAGATTGAGTTGTAGCAGGACGTTGAGGAGAGCGAAGAGCGGCGAGCGGGGTATACTTGGTATTGGTGTTTGGGCTGGAAAGAGTGCGTACAGCGGAGATTCTTTGGGGTCCTTGAATAGGAATATGATATGACTATGCGAGAACATACGTTAGGAGTGACTAGAAGAATCGAGAGTTTGCTCACAGGGCGCATGAGAGGGCAAGAGGGACTCGGAGCAGCTGAAGATATAGTTGGTTCGCCGTAGCGTCCTGACTGCGGAGACGATCTATAAGTTCTTCCTGCTCTAAAGCACAGTATCCTTGAGACTAAGCCGTTGGCGGAAGCGACAATATGCTAATACCTTGTTCATCTAGCACGCGGTCGTCTTCAGCCTCCTCATTTTCAGCGAAACGAAAGGGAATCCTTTGGCGGAGAGACATTATTCCAATGTGTTGAACGGAACAAGCAACAAGACTTTCAGCTCTTCTTTGTCCGAGTAGAATGCTGATGAGTTGCAACAAACCACAAACCGTTCCGGGACCGACTGGAGTACACGACTTGGCGGCGCGCCGGTCCTTAGACCGTCAGGTGATTACCGCGAATTTTCTTGGAGCGAGATAAGATAACAAGGTTGATCAGCTCGACTACCTCTGGCGCTTCTGCAATAAACTCGTCTCCTCCAGACTCCAGCAGGCATGTCTGCACACATGACACACGAGGATGCTATCGAGGAAGGACAATTCGATGATGCTCCTGCTGAAGATTTAGAACCAGCACAAAACTCCACCAACCCTCGCGAAGGACATAGTTTCATTGACGATGAGCACCTCCTGGAATGGTCCTCGGAAAGCGAAGAGGAGGATGCTTTCGATGCTGAGGAGGATGAGTTGGAAGCTGAATCGTTCAACGTCCTACGTGCGGAGGACGAAGATTGGGAAATTGCAGAACGAGGTATGTTCTAACCTCCTACGCGATCACGGTGGGCGAACGGTTCTCCTAGACTTTACCAAGCAGTACAATCGCTTGAGGCAGCATGTAGCCGTGCGCACGGGAGCTGCACATAGCGTCACATCCTCCATCGACACCCGGACAACCGTCGCGCCTCTTCCTGCCATCAACCGACCTCGTGCTGTTCCGAAAGCCGCTTCTACATCGACCAGGACAACAGAACGTGCTAAGGACAGGACAGAAGACCAGCTGCAGGCGCTCTCTAAGTTCTCCTCGCGCTTGCGGAATGTTGATATGCCTTACGATCTTGGTGTGGGTATCAACCGCAAAGGTCCTTCAGCGACGGCGAACATGAAGGATAAGAGCGACCGAGCTACAAGCGAACAAGTGCTTGACCCGAGAACCAGAATCATCCTATTTAAAATGATTGGTCGGGGTTTGATTTATGAAGTGAATGGTTGCATCAGTACTGGTAAAGAGGTATGTTGAGATTTCCAAGTGCGTCACACCCTCTCTGATCGGTACCTTATTGCACACATAGGCCAACGTGTACCATGCTTTCACGCCTGAAAAGAATCACCTCGCACTCAAAATTTATAAGACGTCTATTCTCGTTTTCAAAGATCGAGACAAGTACGTGACCGGCGAATTCCGGTTTAGGAGAGGTTACAGGTCCGTGTTACTGTCCTCCGACAGCTGCTAGACTCAACTTAGATGTACCGTTGTAGCCGTCATAATCCGCGTAAAATGGTGCGTCTCTGGGCCGAGAAGGAGATGCGTAATCTCAAGCGTATGTACACTACTGGCATTCGCTGTCCAGAACCCATTGAAGTGCGCGAGAACGTGCTTGTGATGAGTTTCCTCGGTGACAAAGAGGGATGGTAAATAGAATGCTCTATCGCTTGTCTGATGTCGTCTGACGCTTGCAATCTCTAGGGCATCCCCGCGCCTCAAAGACGCGGAAATCCCGGCTGCGGCTCTTCCTTCCTTGTACATCGAACTCTTGTCTATGGTCCGCAAAATGTTCCTGGAGTGCAAGCTTGTGCATGCTGATCTGTCTGAATACAACATCCTATATCACGTGGATCAACCCGCCTCAACCAAGCCGTCCGCGGAATCAACCCCCGCGAATACGGTCCCCAGTACCCAGGCGTCGGCAGACTTGCACGGGCATCTATATATCATCGATGTCTCCCAGTCAGTAGAGCACGACCATCCACACGCGTTCGACTTCCTCCGATCCGACCTCCGCAATCTGGAAGACTTCTTCGCAAAGCGCGGCATCAGCTGCGTCGGCTTGCGCCGCGCCTTCGAGTATGTCACACGCGAGCGCCTCTTGCCAAGCGACGAAGGACCCGAGGATGTGGAAGCTATCCTCCGTGCGTGGATGGAACAACCAGAACCGGAGGAGCTAGCCGACAGCGCGGACGGCTCGAGTGCCGGAGCTGGTGCGGACGCTGCGCATGAAGACGCGGTGTTCATGCGATCGTACATTCCGCGCACGCTGAACGAAGTGTATGACCCCGAGCGCGATGTCGGCACTCTTAGTCGCGGCGAGGGAGAGAAGTTGATCTACAAGGATGTGATCGGCATCGTCGAGCCGAAGGACACAAGACATGCTGAGCGGGGCGAAAACGCCGAGGCGCAACCAGCGCAGACCGACATTGGCAATGGCAAGGCGAAGGGCGTTCGCTTCGAGGAGGAAGAGCCCAGTGCGCCAAATGAGGAGGACAGCGAAGAGAGCTCTGCAGAGTCAGATGAGGGCGATGCCGAGGGTTCAGAAGGTGACACGAAATTTGAGCAGCGCAAACCACGCGGTCATCGGCACGAGGACAAAGAGGCGAAGAAGGTATATAGCGAAATGCTTGTGGGTGGGCACACTTACCGACTAGCCTGGACAGGAACGCAAGAAAACAGCGAAGGAAGAGGCACGCGAGAAGCGGAAACACAAGATTCCCAAGGCGGAGAAGAAAAAGAAAGTCAAGACCACCGCACGAGGACGCTAAGCTCGGAATTGTCGTACCTCCGGACTGCGCACCGCTTTGAGCTCCCACCTTGTAGCACTATCTATCTCAATGCGATATGGTCTAATGTAGCAACTAGGCTTGTGTAAAGCTTGAACGCGGCAAGCTCGATCACTTTTACGCATCTGTGATGCAGCCCCGACTGGCGTCCTCCACAACCTTGACATACTTGAACAGAGTGCCCTGAGAGACCTTGAGCGGCGGTGCCGTCCACGCCTTCCGCCGCTGCTCCAGCTCCTCCGGCGACACCTGCAGCTCAATCGAGTTCTTCACCGCGTCGACAGAGATAATGTCACCGTCCCGAACGAGCGCGATCGGCCCGCCGACCTGCGCTTCAGGCACGACATGGCCGATACAGAATCCGTGTGAGCTGCGAAGCGAGTCCTATCAGTACGAGAAGGCAGGACGTGAAATTGGGGGACAAGACAGACCCGCCGCTGAACCTCCCGTCCGTCAAGCACGCGACATCGTGGCCGAGGCCCGCACCCATAATCAGGCTCGTTGGCTTCAGCATCTCAGGCATCCCTGAGCAAACGGTCTTCAGTGAATATATAGAAGAGATAAGAATTTGCGCGTGGAGTCACCTGGTCCGCCCTTCGGCCCGAGGTACCTGAGCACGACGACAGTCTTTTCGCCCTTTTTGATGGACCCGCTTTCGACCGCAGCCACGAACTCGTCTTCGCTGTCGAACGCACGGGCCTTGCCTGTAAACCCGAGACCTTCTTTGCCCGTGATCTTGGCGACGGCGCCGCCGGGAGCGAGATTTCCTCGGAGGATCCTGAGTAGATCCCATTATTTCGGGATCACACGCCGGCGATCCCATTTAGACTACGCACCGAAGATGTCCGGTCTCCTTGATAGGCTTATCTAATGGCCGAATAACGTCTTGGCTGGTGAAGGAAAGCTCGCCGTTTTCATGCGTCCACCTGTCCAGGTTCTCGCCGAGGGTGCGTCCGGTAACCGTCAGGGTGTTGCCATCGATACGGTTGTTTTTCAACAAGTAGTGCAGGATCTCTAATACATAAATCAACATGATGATTCTACAAAGGGAGGCGGTTTGGTGCTTACTGGGGATACCGCCAATCTTGTAGACGTCCTCCATCACATATTTACCACTAGGTTTGAGATCGGCAATGAACGGTGTGCGGTCAGAGACGTTTTGGAAGTCCTCAAGCGTCAGCTCGATGCCGACTGAATGTGCAATGGCAATGAGATGCAGGACCGCGTTGGTCGAGCCGCCAAGGATCATGGTCAAGACCTAGAGGCTCGTTAGCAAATGACTAGACAAAACCATCAAGTGTAGGTTTTACCATTGCGTTCTCAAATGCAGCCCGCGTCATGATTTCCCGAGGTAAGAGATTCTTCTCAAGAAGCTGGCGCATAGTAGGCCCAATTTGAGCCAGCTCCTTGAGCTTCTCTTCTGACTCTGCGGGATATGACGACGACCCAGGCAACGTCATGCCAAGAGCCTCTGCCGCACTAGCCATTGTGTTCGCGGTATACATCTTCGTGTTTGTGTCAGCCATCGCGCTTGCACACTGGATCTCCATCTCTTACCCCTCCGCATGCACCAGGGCCGGGACACGCGAAGCGAACCGTGTTGTAGCGCTCCTTCTCGGCCCTTTCCGTCTTTCCGTCTTGCAGGAATTTACCATATGATTGGAAAGCTGAGACAATGTCCAATTGAGGAGCGCCTTCGCAGGAGCCTGCGCGGATGGTCCCGCCGTAGACCATCAAACCCGGGCGGTTCAGCCTGCCCACTGCGGAGCTGTCAATCAAAGGGGTGGCACCGTGATGCAGCTTGACGTACGGGCCATGAGCACTCCGGGCATGTTCTTGTCGCACCCGGGGACGACGACCATCCCATCAAGCCAGTGGCCGCCGGCCGCGGTTTCCACCTGGTCTGCGATGAGGTCGCGCGACTGGAGGGAGTATGACATCCCGCGCGTCCCCATGCTGATCCCGTCGCTGAAGCAGCATTAGCCTCCGCCTTCCGATCGGAGGTCTGGCAGCGGAACCTACCTGACACCGACGGTACCAAATTGGTAGCCGATCATGCCCTCTTCGACGAGCGACTTCTTGGCCAGCTGGCCGAGCCCGAGCAGGTGACGGTTGCAACTTCAGACGCATCAGTTAGGCAGTATCCCGTGTCACGGGTGCAGTACGTACGGGTTGCCTTCATACCTGGATGCATATGAATGGAGCTACGCCCAACTGAAATCATCGTGCTCACCAAACACTCGCGACGCCGACCATCGCCTTGTTGAAGTCGTCGTCAGTCTTTATGCCCTCCGTGGCATAGAGCATCGCCTGGCTCGCGCCCTGCGTCTTGGGCTGCGTCACCGTCCGACTGTAGCGGTTCATGACGGCGCCCTCCGCGCATCTGGGTGCCTTTGCAGAGAAGCAGCGCTGCGCGCCGTGTCTGAAGCCATTCCTGCCAGAAGACAGGACTGCCGGCCGTGCGTGCATGGCGGGCGCGTGCAACGGGGGATGCGCACGGCGGACGAATCACCGCGCCACCGTTTGCCACCGAGTCATTCGCGCAGGCGCCCGACCCCGGTGCACGTGGCACGCGCCCCCAGCACTCCTTTTGGCAGTCCGGCCGCCCGGCACACTCGACGGGCGCTGTCACGCTCGCTGCAGTGCGAAAACTCCTGACGAGGACGTCCCGGGATGCGTTGACCCGGCGCTCCTATTTTTGTCGACAAATATCCCGGGCGTGTGACGCGGGCGGGGATTTTTCAGCCCGCGCCAGATCGAGATAGCGTCTTGAGCACTACGCAGCATCGCATTCTTCGGTCACCTGCGGCGCTCGCTTGCCACGAGGAATGATGTAAGCTGACGGATCTTGCGCAGGCCAAAGCGGTGCAGCGTTGGGGGCCGCTAAGGCTTGATCCTTCCGCTGGAACAATGGCCGTGCGGGCTCCTTGTATGCGATGCTGGATCTTCGCTGGGCACGATTACAAGGACGCGGCACGAAGCGACACCAGCGCGGCGGGCAGAGGTGCACATTCCGGGCAGGCGAGATTCAGGGGTTCCGCTATCGCCAGTGAAGTGACCCCCGATCGTGTTTCGCTCGTGACCGTGACACGCTCGACGGATCTCCAATGTCCGAGGAATGGACACGCACTCACAGGCCGTAAAGACAGTAAATCCGGGTGACAGCAGAGCGAATATTTTTCCGTCTAATGCCAATAGGGAAGGGGAAAATATATTTCTGAGTCGCGGTATTGTGTAAGGCACGGGAAACGCAGTGGCGGAGGGTCGCGGGCACTGCAAGGGGAGTCCGTGCTTAGCCTCAATTGCAGCTCGAACCGCCATCGCTTCTGGGTTATGACCTCTTGATACCCTTGAACACCGTCATCAGCAACGAGCTCAGCGCCGCTTACCGCATGCGCACTCGCTTTGGGGACCGCTATGATGGCTGGCAGCACTCCGGCGCCGCTCTCCTTCGTTCTGGGCCCGCCGCCCGACGAAGAGAGCGGAAGCAAACCTTAGCGGACAAGCTTTTTCAGTCCAGCTTGAGACAAAGCTTACGAACGCCTTGGTTCCTCCGCCCCTCTCTCCCTCGTCGAGGAAAACTTCCACGTCCATTTCTTCCGCGAGTCCTGCAGCGGCGAATGTGTTCTGTTCTTGCACCAGGGTTTCTCCTCCGTCTCCGCGAGAAACACACTGGAAGCTCGTGCCCCGCGCGCAGATAGCGCCCGCAGCCCCCGGACGCAGATGGCGGAAGAATCGGGCGAGGGGCGCAGCTCCCTGCCACGCAGCCTGCAAGGCGAGCTCCTCAGACACAGCCCCCGGGAGGACGAGGATGACTGGCGAGCGGAGAGAGCGGCCGACCGACGCAGCCCGTATGTCTTACCTCCTTTCCCCCCTCCTCCGCCAGCGTCCTCCTCCTCGTTGACACTCGCTGCACTCGGGGGCGACGGTGGCACTCCGCCGGGCGACCAGGGTGGCCGTACGAGGGACGAGAGCTACTCGCTGCAGCCGAGCCGACGGTCACCCCAGCCCCGCCCGCACGTCTGGCCGCAATCTGGCTCTTACGGCTTTCCCCCCGGCGTCGCTCGCACAGATCCTAGCCTATACACATCAACTAGTCGCGCGCACATGTATACCTACCCCCCGCCGCCGCCACCGCCCCGCTCCGGCCTGCAACCGCCCCGCGAGAGAGAGGCCGCGGGACCGTCGTCCTACTATGGAGCCACCGAGGAAGAGCATACATCGAGGCCAGTGTATATGCCCGACGTCGGTGGCCCGTCCCAGTATACCCGGGGTACTCCATCGATTCCGATGCCGTCTTTTCACGAGCTCAGTCCTCCGCGAGTGAGGCAGATGACACCACGATTGATGACACCAAGACCTTTCACGCCCTCCTACACTAGTCAATTGCGCGACACAATAAATGAATCCAGATACATGAGGGGTTACGACATACCTACTCGCTGTATGTTCCTGCTTTTTTCCCCCGTCAGCTTCGCGACTAATGTGCGGCTACTCTTGCAGTTGGCCAGCAATTTGCGCAGGGTTCGAGTTCGTCGGTCGGGACGTCCTCTGCGTACGAATTACCGCCGATCATCACGCCCCCCGAGTCGAACGAGCGGAGCCACAGAATCGAGCACTGGTCCAGCAGTCGGGTGACTTACAGTCCCGAGATGCCCATGGGCGTGCCGAGCGGAAGTTATCTGCGTCCATATCATGAGACATACGAAGAGGGGGAGGGGCCGCTCGTCTCTGACCAACCTCGCGCGATTGGCTTCGGCTTCACGCAATCGCCGTCGATGACTTTGTCCGGTCCTTCTGGACATGAAGTCTCTCGCGCACAAGAGCTGGACGTCGGCGAACTGCCTCCGCTGGATATGGCTCTTCCTAACCTTCAGTATCCCTCCGACTCAGTTGCCGCGTCGCCACAATTCTCGGCAACATCGCTCAGCGGCTTCGAGACTGCTCCTCCAGCCGCCCCGCCTCCGCGCCTGCGTTCAGAAGACGAAGGCGAGGAGCCGTTGCGGCCGAGAAAGAGGAAGAGGAAAGCGGCAAAGAAGAAAGGGAAAGAACCTGCGTCGGTCGAGAAAGTTGAAGAGGAAGATGATCTACCACCCAAGGTGCCGAAAAAGACGGAAGTAGCCTGTGATTTCTGCCGACGTGAGTCTGATCGCTCGGAATTCCTAGTTGTGGCGTTCTCACGGTAATTTCGTCCGGGATCAGGCCGCAAGCTGAAGTGCGATCCGCGGACGCCCTGCGGGAGCTGCTCGAGGAACAACAAGGAGTGCACGCGCGATGCGTTCCCCAGACGGAGGGGGCCCGGAAAGAAGAAGGAGGCCTCGGTGGCGGGGTCGGACCAGCCTTTGACGGCGGGTTCCATGCATTCGCCGTCGTCGCCCAACTTGGGGTTGGCGGAGCCAGAGTGGGCGGGGCAGGGCACGGTGTTCCCGGGTGAGCTCAGCGGCGGGCGGTCGCGGGCGGCATCGAGGGGACGGAGACGGGGGCGGCGGGACGCGGGGAGCGCAGAGGTGCCGCAGCTGCACGCTGGTGCGATCATATACCCCATTGAACGCAGCCGGGTGCGCGGACGTGGATCCACAAGGCGGTCGAGGGGCTCGTCGGTGCAGGCGTCTAGGGCTTCGACGCCCGGGGACGGCGGCGGACACGACGAGGGCGGACACACGCCGGGACGCTCGCGGGGACGGACGCCGGGACGCTCGCGCACGCCGGGACGGACGCCGTAGCGCGCTGGCTGCGCACGTTCTGTGGGGGATGCCGCCGGGGCGCGTGTGGGGCGTTCCCAGTCTCGTCGACGTCGCGCTTCTCCGTTCCCATCCCTGCTTCGTGGTTGCCCCGCAACTTGACAGATGACGGCCACGCGGCCCTGATCCTCTGGCGCAGCGCTGCGTCTGCGCGCAGTGTGCGTCCGCCGTGCGTGCGCTGCGTATCGGCGCGGGGACGGTATTTATTCTCGCATTGCTCTCCGTCGCTGTATGTGTGCTAGTGTACGTAGGATAAATAATGGCAGGCGACGGATTCTGGGCCGAGGGATGCCGGCTTCCGCCCGACCTGGATGGCGGCTGTTGGCGGACGGTGAGGACGGCGATTGGACAAGGAACAGACCTCGGATCGCTGGTCCTGAACTCAGTGGCCAGCGGCTATGTCGGCGCCGGAACCTCGCTGATGGCTGTAGGCGTTCGAGAACGCCCCCACCCCCGCATATCCCTCTTCACTCCCGCTCTCCTGTGGCCTGCTCGTCGTCGTCTGCTCCGTCATGGACGCTACCGACCGCAGAGCCCGTCACGACATCCCCGCCCCCGACGTCCCCTACCCCCACTCCCGCCCCGGCACCGCCCCTCGACGCGCGACCCGCCCCGACGACCCCGACAGAATGGAAGGCGAGCCCACCGGGTACACCCTCATGGTCGCAGGCCGGAGGACCGCAAAGACCTCCTTCCTCAGGCTCCTCCTCGACACCAGCTCCGTCTCCCCCCACGTCTCGCGTGAGCAGCTCGCGTCCGTCGCGCGCTTCGTCCAGGGCTGCGCCGGCCATACCACCCACGTCAGGACCGTCTCCGTCGACGTTGACCTCCCTCTCGGCGACGGCGACGGCCAGCAGCCGCTGACCCTGTCCCTCATCGACACCCCCTCCCTTGACTTTGACGACGAGGCCTCGTCCCAGAGGACCGTAGCGGACATCCTCCGGCACGTCGACGGACGCTTCGCGGAGAGCCTGGACGATGTCAGTTTGTTCCGTTCTTGCGCGCCTTTCCCCGCCCGAAACTGATACTCGCACTCTAGGAACGCAAGGCCATCAACGGGGACCACCATGTACATCTGTATGTTTCCTTGTGCCGCTCCCCGTTTCTCCGTCGCGTGTCTCACGCTGCGGACGCTTTAGATGCATATACTTCCTGGATCCCGATTACATAGTGCCACCATCAGTATCCGCGCCTCCGGTGCCTGTTGTACCACGAGCCCGTACGAACAGTTTGTCTAAGCCTGATTCTGAGCCAGTTATTCTGGAACCGCCTGTGACCACTAATCCACTCCTCTGCCGACCGACATTGCCTCTTGCCGACATTGTCACCATTAGGAGACTTTCCCAACGTGTCAACGTCCTGCCTGTTATTGCGCGTGCGGACATGCTCACGAACGACCGCCTCACCGCGGTCAAGGTGGCCATCAGGCGAGACCTGGCTGATGCTGGCATAGGGTTCGGCATCTTCGACGGCGACATGGCTCCCCCACACCCTCTTTACGGCTCCGACACACCAGACCTTCCTGTTCCTAAGATGAAGTCAGAGGCCACGAACGGTTACAACACTGTTCTCAACGGGTCCTCGTCCGCAGCAACCTCATCGCCGTCCACGCCCAACTCGCCGTCATTCCTGAGGCTTCCGTTTGCATTGATATCACCGGACATCTATTCCCACAGCGACGGGGTGTCCAGACCCGCCTTATCGCGCCATGAACTTGTTCAACAGTACGCTCCTTCCGCACCGTCCTCAACGAAGCAAAACTATACGCTCTCTAAACTCGCCCCCGGCAAGTTCACCCGGAGTTATAGATGGGGCTCCTTAGACGTCATGGATGTCAACCATTGCGACTTTCTTCATCTGCGCAAGGCTATCTTTTATCATATGCAGGTACAGTTGCAACGTCTTGTACTCAACATGTCGCACCATTCTAAAGGAGCCGCGGGACACGCACAACAGACTCTACGGAAGTATACCAAGGAATATCTATTTGACAAATTCAAGCTGGAGTGCCAGCCTGCCCGGCTCTCGCCATCGCATCAGTATCCAGCCCGAACATCGCATCATCCTGTGCAGGTTTCCCGACCTCCCCCGCAGGCTTCGCGCCCCATTCTTGCTATAGATACAGCCCACTCCCATCAGCGCCACCCTTCCCTTTCTGTTTCTCATGGCATGAATGGAGACAGTAATCTCCTCACAACGGGACAAGCCTCGGCTATGATATCCGAATGCTCGCCGAAGACGGCCTCATCCTCGAGTTAGTCAATTCTTCTATCTTCCCCGGGGTATGGCCAAGTTGGTCTCTGGTGTCGTCTTTGTCGCTGGATGCGTCGTAGTGCCGCTTACTGACTGATCGTGTGGTGACCAGGATCTGCACGGGCTCGCACGAAAAAGATTCAAGTCGCCTGCAATTTCTGTCGATGTGAGCTTATCATCATATTGATGCTGCGCATAGCTGATAGCAGGTTAGCGCGCAAGCTGAAGTGCGACGGCGGACGGCCAGCTTGCAGCCAGTGCTCAAAACGCTCTCATCCGTGTGACTACATGATTGGCACGAAGCGCCGCGGAGGGAACGGCAAACGAAAACTTACCGCTGAGAGCGACAGCGACGGAGAAAGCGTCGAGGATCCCTCTGCGTCTACCGACAAACCCTCACTATCTCCGGAGGTCCCATCCGGCCCTCCTTCGCGCAGGAACTCGAACGTCAGCATGCTACTGACGGACACACTTCCTCCCTTGAAACATGCAGCTGAGCGCCGCAATCAGGCCACGACTGTCTTGCCGCCCATCATACAGACGACGTCAAATGTACTCAGTGGTCCGCCTCCGGAGGTGCGGCCTGAGCTTCCGCCGATCGCAACACTGTCCGCGCCATCGCCGGGAGAATCTAAGTCCGATGTCGCAGTGCTGCCTGCAGCAGATGCGAATGAGGACCAGCTGGCCCAGCGCAGGCGCACGTCCTCGGCAGCGGCCAACAAAAGTCGCCTGACCTTTCATGGCTCCAAAATCGTGGCGTGCAATTTCTGCAGAGGTACGTCGCCGCATATCCCGTGCCGGGTTGAACATGAGCTTATATTGCTGTCCGCGCAGCTCGGAAGACGAGGTGCGATGGCGCGCACCCGACGTGCGGGAGCTGCTCCCGCCGCAATCTGTCGTGCAACTACGTCAACGACCCAACCAATAACCCGCGCGCTCGCTCCAAAAACAACGGCAACACTCCTTCTGGTCCCTCAGCCTCTACTTCCTCTCGCTCTTCTCCGACTACGCAATTCCATCCGTCGTCGGCGCCTGCGAGTGCCCCGAACGGGTACTCGCATGCAAACGCTGTGGGGTCGGACGACGTCGAGTATGCCACTCCCCCCTCCAAGAAAATGCGGGTGTCTACAGAGGGGCTCCCGTCCGCCATCGCCGTGGCTTCGGCACAGTGAGCGGACGCTGCATTCTGCCCGCTCTTGCATCTAGAACACTCTTTCCTGCTTGATAATATGGCTAGTATCTGTTCCCTTGGGGTTGTGGTTGTAATGGCTGTGTGATTGACCGTGTCCAAGCTGTACATAGGAATTGTAACAACACCCATATCTATTCGTACGGGAAATAGCATGCGTTTGCTCTGTGTAGCTACTAGTCTATTCGTATTCTGCGGGCCACGCGAGACGTCGTTGACGCTTGATGACTGCCGAATCGGGAGCGACAAGGTCTGCCTGGTTTGATCTAGTGTTCTTTAAGCTCTCGCCCTCGGGACCTGTATACCGTGTACTCTGCACTGGTCGTGACGGCCAACACACCACATTCCTTTCTTCCCTGCTTCGCCTAGTCTTGTCAATAACCGCCGCATTTCAACTTTGCTCGCGAATCGCGATGTTCAGCTTCCGTCGCAAGCCGCGCAAGAGCGCCGACCAGAGCGGCCCCCCCTTTATCCGCACGTCGCCCTCGCTGCCCGAGCTCTCAGCGCAGGGCATCGCATGGCCAGAGACACTCGTGGACACGTCCTTCGCGGCGCAGTCGTCAGACGACCCCTTACCCCCACAAGGTGCGGCGAAGACCTCTCTCCCCATCGTAGACGGCGAGCCCATTCCGTTCCACAAACCATGGTCGTCTCCAGGAAAGTCCGTGCACCAGGCCCCGCCGAACGGCCCCATCTCTTCCCTGTACATGTCACATCCCCCCTCCGCGTTCGAGACGCGGAAGCAGCCTGCCCATACGCGGACGAGGCGCGTCAGCTCGCGCCGCGTGCGCAACCCGACGACGTTCAATGTCATGGTGAGTGGCGCGTCCGCGCGCGGATCACGCAGCCGTCAGTGTGTTGACGGGGGCGGATTTGAAGGTGGTGGGTGCGCAAGGCACCGGAAAGACGTCGCTGCTCCGCTTGCTGCTGGACACCGCGGACGTCTCGCCGACCGCCACGCCCGAACAGAAGGCCGCCATGGAGCGGTTCCTGGAAGGCGCCCCAAAACGCACGGGCGCAATCCAGTCCGCCTCTGTGGAGATCTGCGAGTCGCGATATGATCGCGTGCTGCTCTCCGTAGTCGATACCCCCGGCCTCGACTTCCAGGACGGCCACGAGCTGCGCCTGGACCGCCAAGTTTCTTCCATTGTAAAGTACATTGATACGCAGTATGCGGATACGCTGAACGAGGTGGGCATTTGCTTGCATCTAGACCGCACCGAAAGAATGGTGTAGAATGCCGGATGGCTTGTGCATCCAGTTGTCCGGCCACCGTTGCTGACACTTGCGTTCAACACCAGGAATCCAAAGTCGTCCGACAAAGCAAGGGCGACCAACATATCCATCTGTGCGTCCGAATAAATGCTGGATTCTCTGCATGACTTATGCCTCCACCCACAGTTGTATATACATGATTAACCCCGCTTCCATCACGACTCCTTCTGCGAGGGACGCACAATCGTCCTTCCCGCCCTTGAATCGTTCGTCCACCACAATATCTAACCGTCCACCAGAGCTGTCGGACAGCAGTACCACAGATGGCTCGGAAGATGACAGGGCCGACAAACTGACCATGTCCCCCGCCGAGCTGCGCATCATCCACAGGCTCTCTGCGCGCACAAATGTGCTCCCAGTAATCGCCCGAGCGGACTCCTTGACAGATGATGCTCTCACTGAAGTTAAGCGAGTCGTGCGACGAGATCTGCAAGCCGCCGAGCTCAATTTCGGCGTCTTCGAATCACCGAGACTGAACCTCGACAACGAACACAAGAGGATGTCAAAGAGGGAAGTACGGACTTCGAATGCCTCCGAGGACTTGAACACAAATGGGCACGCGGACAACAGCGATGGCGAGGAAGAGGATGGCGAGCGCCCATCTCGCCCCGTCATCAAACTCCGTCCTGTGCGACACTCGAACGCACGAAGCTCCCGCTCGCGGACGCGGCGCGACCTCTCAGAGGTCGCCGCCGCTGAGGACCCGAGCATGGCGGACATTACTGACTCGGAGAGCGTCGCGAGCATTCGCTTCTCCGCGCACGTCGTCGCCAAGAGCGACCTGCACGACGTCCTGCCCTTCGCAATCATCACCCCCGAGTACGTCCGCCGGCGCCGGCCGCTCAAGGCCCCACGCGCCGTCGACGGGCGGCACTCTGTCGACGCGAGTGCCACACCCGTGCCGCCGTCCGAGGACGGGCACGTGGCGGGGCCCGAGTCCGAGCTCTCGTCGCCCGTCTCGCCCGCGACGACGCAGTCGGTGCGCAACTTTTCGTACCTCGCCGGGCCGCCGGCAGATTTGCGCGGCGTGTTCGTACGCAGGTTCAGGTGGGGCACGGTCGACGTGCTCGCGCCGGAGCATTGTGACTTTGCGGCGCTGCGCACGGCCGTGCTCTCGACGCACATGAAGGTGCGTGCTTCTGCGCTTCTAGGCGGGCGCTCGGACGATTGTTGACGTGGGAGCAGATGCTCAAGATCCGGACGAGGGAAGTGTTGTATGAGAGATTCAGGACCGAGAAACTCCTGGCGAAGCGCGCGACGCAGAACATCAGCGAGGACCAGACGCGCAAGATGTTCGAGGGTGAGCGTCTCGTGATTGCACGGAATTTGAGCGAAGTGCTGACGGGTACCCAGAACTCGGCTTGTGAAATTTGCTATACCAATCATCGTTGCACGACACTTTCGGCGACACCCTCATCTGACAGTACCCCTGCTTTGTGTATCCTTCCTGCTACCATTATTGTTACTTACCGTCCTGTCCATGCTGACACTACTTGTTCTACGCTTTATTTACCAGTGTTGTATATCCTTGCCTTGGATTGTTTCGGTGGATGGTTTGTTGGATAATTCAATTTACGTTTATCATAGATGTCAGACATGAGGTCGAGCCGTTTGAGGACAGTATAGGATATACAACAAATTTGCTGCGCTTGATCTATGATTTCTTGCCCGCTGCCAATGCATCAACCTGCTCATCCGAAAGTCCGTCAAGTCGGACAAGCAAGTAGTCAACCTAGGGAGCTCTCGTGTCAGACCAGTGTTCCTTCGAAAATCGCACGACTCACCTCTACTTCCTTGGTCAAAGGTATAATGTAATGTTCGTAAAGTTCCACCACACCGTCGACGTCGATCTTTCTCGTGGAAGTATCGCTCAAAGGCTGGCCATCTGGTGCGAAATTCTGCGCGTAGAGCTCCGCTTTCTTGCGCAATCGCTGCAGGAGCTTCTTCTCAACCTCTGGTTTTGTGATAAGACCCTCCAGCGCGGTGCGGTTGCGGCTGCGGATGTGGGGGACGAACGCGGCTGGGTCATCTCTGAATTTGGATTCCGAGACGAACTTCCCTGCACATGGTCAGTCAGCATGGGGCGGTCCCGAGTAGCGGCGGTGCCGAACTTGCCGTAGTGCACGCGCTTGCTCACGGCCTGCAGGACCTCGAGGTCGATGAAGGCCGCGCTGCCGTAGTTCCCGTCGTCCTCGTACTCTCCCTCTCCGGTGACTCCCTGCGCTCGTTTGGCCGTGGACAGAGCGAGTGTCGCCTGGCGGGTGATGCGAGGAACGATAGATTGTGTGTAGAAGGCGAGGATTGACGGATTGGCGTTGACTTTGTTCGGGTAGAGGATTTGAGGATGCGCAATCGGCTTCAGGATAGGGGGAGGGAGCTCCGTGGGGTCGGTGAACGGGTATTCATCTGGGCTGTGGCTACTTCAGCAATGACCGGATATCCTGGCAGCAACGTGACATACGCTGTGTATCTCCGCGCTTTCGCTATACAAGAGGTCGCCGATATGATGAGAGGGAACGGTGAATATCACATCGCATGGACTCACCATGGAACGTCTCTGTTTCCTTCAGGAACCAATCCAACCAGCTCCCGTTGAACCCGATGTCCTTGAGCTCGTGGAACTCGCCACGACGGTATATCCTGGGATTGTGCGCGAACTGCGCCCGCTCAATCAACGAGAAGATGATAGTGTCCTCGAGACGCGTGAGGATCGACCTGATTCTGTCGAGCGAGAGTGGATCGTCGGTGATGGTAAGATTCTGCATGGTGGACGACATAGCAGGTCGGGTTGTGGGAGGGCGGTCGCACCGCTGGTCATATACAGCTCCTGAAGGCTGGTTTGAGCTCACATCACCCTCCGATTTCCTCACCGGCTCGGACTTTGCACACGCCCATGAGCGGGAGAATCGCTCCTCGGAGAACCGGACACGCCGTCGTCCGCCTTACAAGCGCGACACAATAGTTATGCAGCTCCAATGGTAGGCATGCGTTTGTCACAAGTCTCAAAACAGAATCTGAAGTCGACGCCGGCTGTCTCTGAAGGGCGCCTATTCGCGGGTGGCGAGCGGAGGAAGATGGTCGTCCGTCCTCGACACCCATTCCACCGGACATCGCGGTCTTGCTGCAGAACCCGCAGTACCCACAGGTCGTGGCACACAACGCGCAGCACTGGATTTGACGATGCGTTCAGACGCTGTCATAAGATATGAAGAACGCGCCATCCTTCTACGATCCATTCTACCCCCTCAAGCTCTGCATCCATCTGGTCTTGGCTGTGACTCACCGGGACGATGCGAGCGATACTAGATTGCGCATCTCGATGTTCTAGCCCTCCATGTATCCCTCGATGTCATGGGCGTCATTGACTACATTGAAACAGACAATCTTATTGGTGCGTGTCCTCCCTAGGAATTCATCGGAAATCGTCTCGGGTGCCTCCGTTAAGATGCACCAACAATCTCTTGATAGAGAATGTTGTGTTCTTGGAGAGGGTACACAGAAGGTCGCGTTCCCACCGCAACTATATGTCTCATACTTCCGCAAGTGTGTGTAGAATGCCTTACCTTACATTGGATTCGAGGCGCACCAGTGGCGCACCTCACATCCGAGAGGAGTTAATGAGCACTTCTTCTGGGGTAGGGTTGCCTTCTAGACCAAGCCCCTACTCCAAAAGATGGTTTGCCTACAATATTCTCCCGACCGGACCGTGCTATCTCAGCAGCTGGGAATATCCGTCCCATGGTTGGCCTCGAGAAGCATGGTCACGCCTCAGCTTGCACTTATGCGGTGTATTCTATAGGTCAAAGACGGATCATGGACAGCCGCTATGGAGCGCATGAGCCTGGCTTCCGTCTACGTTTGGGGACCCCCCTTCTGAAGCGGGTCATCTTTGAGTTATCTTGAGATACGCCAAAATATAAAGCATGTCGAGAGGGGCGGGAAGTGTCCTTTAGGAGTCGCACTCGACGTTCCACCATGACCCCCTCTGTCGCTACCCTGACCCCGCCGCAAGAGACTTCTGTTCTGCTCCAGAAGCAGAATGGTGCGCGCGCAGACAAGACATTCTTCGATGTCTCCGAGAACTATGAGGGCAACTACCGTTTTGCCCCTATCGAGGAGGCGGAGGTTTCGCGGGCAATGATCAAGAGGTACGCATCTTCAGTCTTTACGCCTTGTATTGGATTGACTGAGATTCGGCCGACAGGTACTTCAATATGATGTATGAACGTGCCGTCTCGGATGTCGTGATTATCGGCGCGGGAAGCGCTGGCCTTTCCTGCGCATACCACCTGGCGAAATCACGTCCAGACCTGAAAATTACCATCATCGAAGCCAACGTTGCCCCAGGCGGCGGTGCCTGGCTAGGCGGACAGCTTATGACGCCCATGGTACGTCTGCTTCAGAACTGGCCGCCTACCTTATCTGACGGGATGAATCCGGCAAGGTCGTCCGCAAGCCCGCCGACAGATTCCTGCAGGAGATCGGCGTGCCGTACGAGGACGAAGGCCCGTTCGTGGTCGTGAAGCACGCGGCGTTGTTCACGTCGACAGTGCTCTCAAAGGTGCTCGCGCTGCCGAACGTCGTGCTCATGAACGCGACCGCGGTCGAGGACCTCATCGTGCGCGAGGACTTCCAAGGCCGCCAGCGCGTCGCGGGCGTCGTGACGAACTGGACGCTCGTCGCGCTCAACCACGACACGCAGTCGTGCATGGACCCTAATGTCATCACCGCGCCTGTCATCATCTCCGCGACGGGCCACGATGGACCCATGGGCGCGTTCTCCGCCAAGCGCCTCGTCAGCATGGGTCTCTTGAAGGAGCTGGGGAACATGAGGGGCCTGGATATGAACCGTGCGGAGCCGGCTATCGTCAATGGTACTCGCGAAGTCGCGCCCGGCCTCATCATGACTGGTGAGTGGTTTTGCGATGTATTCATACGAGATGATCACTGAACTCTGTCGATAGGAATGGAGCTCTCTGAGCACGACGGTTCGAACCGTATGGGCCCTACCTTCGGTGCTATGATGGCCAGTGGGATCAAGGCTGCACGCGAGGCCATGCACATCTTCGACACCGCCCAGATTGCGGATGGCAAGATCGTAGGATGAAGGAAGCATTGCTTGGGTCTTTACATCGCATCGTAAGGCGCATCATACAAGTAGAATGCAAGAAGTGTAGCTGTAGTTTGTACCTGGATTGAATAAACCCCACTCACGTTACGTCTTCGAGGTTTGTGGTACGCGCCGCGTTTCACGGTGATGAATGGCATAAGCGAAGTATGACTTCACCTCTTTCTACTCCGTTCCTTCCTCGTCGCGCTTGCACTGTTTAATACAGTCCTCTCATGATGCAACCAGCCCGCTTCGGTCAGCTGTCTCGTGGGACGTGCGAGTGGTATCCAAATGCAGGCGATAGAATGCGTTGCTAGGTGAGATAGCAATGAATACTGTCTAGATCAGCCATGCGGGTGTCCCGGGGCCGGGTGTTGTCGAGTTGATGGTATGCAGCAACTGGTCCCTCCGTTACATTTCAAACCACCTCCCAGTTCGTTATTCCTCTCTCGTGCTAGCCTGAAGTTGTGCGGCCTGCTCTTCGCCATTTGCTTTGCTGGTAAAACCGCCGAGTCCTAGCGCCTGTCCCCCGGCTTTCCCTGTTCCGTGTCGAGGCACACTATCACCCCCACACTTCCCAGCACAGCTGCACATCATGATGTATGGAGAATCGCCCTATGCCCCTTTGTCTCCTTCTCGCGACTCTCTTGCTGGCTCTGGTCTGTCTAGTCCGACGATGAACACTACACCTACGAGGACCGTTGCTATCATAAAAAATCACGCGTTGAAGCACCGTTTCGATATCGAACCTCGCATCTCGGAGGCAGGATTCGAGGTGAGTTTAGCTGATGCTACGCTTCAAGGTATACGGCATTAAGCCTTTGGACCTTCAGATCGTGAAGGAGCGTCAGATGGAGTTTGATACCGAGACCGATCCAGAGACATTATATGAACTGTTCGGGGATGATTACCGTTCATTTGCCGAGTGAGTTCTGCAGGTCACATTGCGATCGCACATTCCACAGATCTCATCGTGTACATTCAACAGGGGGCCTGTATGGGTATATGTCTTGGAGCGCCGCAGGGCCGTCGAGGTTTGGCATACGCTGATGGGTGACACTGACCCAGCGGTGGCACGTCGAGATACACCCCACTCGCTACGTGCCCTCTACGGTCTTTCGCGGGAACAAAACGCAGTCATGGGCTCTCCGGACGTGACGACAGCTGAGATTCAGATATCCGCCATCTTCGCCTCGTCACCGCCTTTCCCCACCACCGATCTTCCGGATGTCGGCGGTTCGGATACCCTCCGCTCAGTCGCTTCCGACATCCTCGCTGCCCTGCAGAATGGGCTTTCAGAGCAATCCGGTCAGAGTGGTGCCAGCCTGACAGTGAAGTCTCCAACTGGATCTAGCACCAGCGGCAAGTCGCCGTTTAAGGCTCGTCCCCTCCCGGCAAGCCTCCTCAAGCCTGACATCGTCCCGCGCATGTCACGCGCCGCCGCCCTACGCGCTGGCATCCCCCTGGAGAAAGAGAAAGAGAACAAGCTGCGCGCACCGCCCACCAAAGAGCAGCTTGCGAAGACCTTCGCAAACGTACCCGGGCACAAGCGCGCCGAGACGATCGCCGTCGCGAGCACCGCGCCCCCCGCGGTCGCACCGCGCATGACCCGCGCAGCGTCGCTGCGGCTCGGCCAGAAGCCCCCGGAGAAGCCGAAGCGGCCTACGACGGCGGGCGGGGACGCGCCCGAGAAGCCCAAGCCGAGTGCGCCCGGCTTCGACGGCGTGCCTGGGCACAAGCGGCGCGAGTCCATCGCGGTCCCGAGCACGAAGCCGCCTGCGGTCACGCCCCGCACGAACCGCAGCGCCGCCCTGAGGCAGCAGAAGGAGAAGGACGCCGCGCCACCGTCATCCTTTATGTGTGCGTACCAGCCGGTCTCTTCGGTGAACGTGACGGGTGCTCACAGCTCACTTGCAGTCCGCGGGTCGTCGGCGCCTCAGGTCCCCTCGCGATCCTCCTCTCGCGTTTCGCAGAACACAGCGGGCTCTGTGCGCACCCCTTCCCGCCCCCCTTCCGCCACCTCGGTGCGCACTGCGTCGTCCCGCCCCGCGCTCCCACAGACGTGGAGTCGCGCAAGCCGCCCCTCGACCTCACTCGGCGCGGGGGATGCGGCGAAGGCGGAGACGAATGGCACCGCTGCTCCGGCGGTGACACCTGCGAAACCGAAGCCGCGCGTTAGCACTGTGCAGGCGCCGGCGATCACGCCGCGCACAAACAAGAGCGCGTTGCTGCGCGCGCAAAAGATGGCTGCGGCGTCTGCCCCCGCCGTGCCGACGGTGAAGGCGAAGGTGCCTCCCATCGCCAGGACTGTCAAGGTCTAGTAACATCTGACATTTACGTCGCTGGGTGATATACAACGCATATGAACATGATATGAACCTACACATTCGCCTGCCTTGTCGAACACTTAACTTTTCCAGTCTCCAGTCTGCTTCCTTACTCTCTTCTACTTTCATCCAGTATTTATCCATTTGTATATGGTTCATGGGTATTTTGTTTCTAGCCGGGGTCGAGCCGAATTGCCAGGCCGATCAACACCTATGCCGATAATCACCTATGCTTATCCCCGTTCATGAGTCCTTCGTAGCCAGTTTTCAGTATGTATGCGCCGTTGCTGGCATTTCTGTTGTACGAGTATGACAAATGGGTGTGTGGTGGGGTTCACTGTATTGCTAGGATTTGCCACTGCATAGCTTCGAGGCGTCAATGCTATGGTAGATACGTTTGGTATTTCGCAAGCAGAATACAAGGTTGCCGGAGAGCTGGAGATACAAGCGCGGTAGAAATACAACGTCGTCACATCATACCCTCATGTCAAACCAGATTATGTGGGACAATATGACAGCTGTACAAAGCACAATATTCTCAGAAAGACAGTAAGACGGCTGAGAGAAACACTTCACTCACCCTAGGAGCCCTCGTCCTCCCCAGTTCCGCCTGGGTATAAACGTGAGACTCACAGTCTCATTTGCTCCACGCAACACCCTCACTAGAATCTCCCGCTAATTATACATCGTTAGTCTGTCTGACTGTTGAGATAAGACACTCAAGATACTCGCATTCTCTTGCGTTGCAACGTATTCCGCCAATGGCTGGAGAGATGATGACCCAAAGGATGATCGTGTTAATACACCGAATGAGAGCACGAGGTCCTCTCTCAATAAGCCCTGGTAAGTAGTATATAAGCACACATCGGAGGCATAGCTGAGGAGAGAGGACATACTGCCGCCGCTGCAGGACTTCCAGGAGCCACGCCATCCACCTTCGCAAATGGTAGCAATGCACTGGGCGGAGATACACTAATATTTGATTGAGGCATCTCCGTTGGCTCTGCCGCTGCCGCTACACTGGGGTCGTATACGTTCTGCAGGCCGACCATGATGCGGTCCATAACGGCAGCGAGGTCGTTCCGGAGCTCTATGATGCGCACACGAGCATGTCGGACAGCCCACACGTCGATGTCCGAGCGCGGAAATCCGTCTGCGTCGAGCAGGGGCGTCTCCATCGTCGAGTCGTTTGCCTCCAAGATGGAGGATTGCGCGTCCAGCTCGGCCTCGATGGCCTCCTTGCGCGCCATAAGGGCGCGCACTTGGTCTGCGGGGGTTTCTCTCTCGGGAAGCATGAATCCCATAGGACGAGTAAGTAAAAGCCGATTGTGTTGCTTGGACAGGAGAAATGAGATAGCTATGTATTGCGCGTACAAGGCCAAGGCGCTTCAAACCGATTGGTAGAACTCCGTAAGCGGATTAGTGCCGACTACAAAGGGGCTCTATGTAGGTTTCTTACCCGCTTATAGCCCATTTGAATCCCTGTTGTTAGCTGCTTCTCAGGCGTTTCGTTCGAGCGCGTTTCCCCAACCTTTGTTCCCGCGTCTGTCACAGCAACCATCTGGCAGCTACTATGGACGAGTCCTCAGCATATTTTGGGTCCGACGGCCCTTCTTCACCTCGGAGACGCCATAAATACACGACGTCCATCTCATCGATGACCTCTGTCCAGTCCGCGACGCAGGCCGGCCGGCCGCCACGGCTGAAGACCCCCAGCCTCCGCAAGCGCATGTCCTCAGCGAGTGTCATGAGCAATGCGTACGCTCCCTGCCTCTGTCCGTGTGGGCTATCTCAAGCGAACTCGGTCGATTTCTAGCTCTGAAACAGACCGTTCGGAAATATTCGCGCCTGTCCCGCGCCGCCCGCACCATCTCCACGTTGCGCAAAGCAGGCACTGGCTAGAGACGCCGCAGCTCTCTCCTTCATGGTCCCGTCCCTCGTCCCCCCTGTCAAACACCACCACACCTGCTACGAGCCTTGCGGGCCAGCGCCCAAAGGCGCAGAGCAGCTTCCGAGCGCTCTATGAGCAGAAGCAGCAGTCGAGTTCGCGGCGGTCGTCGGTCATGTTCCCGCAACGCTCCCAAGTCCCTGCGGAGCCCAGAGATGAGGGCGGTATGGGCAAGCGGTGGGTGCGATGGATGCATAAGCAAGGCCTCAAGCAATTTATTGTCCTATCCTCCGTCCTGGCTGCTGTATGGGTCAAATGGGCCGTAGGGTTAGGGTCATATTCTGGTTAGCAGCTTCCTCGAGTGCGGCGTTACGCAGCTGATACCCCGGCTAGGCCAGGACACCCCGCCAATGTTTGGAGATTATGAAGCCCAAAGGCATTGGATGGAGCTAACAATACACCTGCCAATCCGACGATGGTACACGTATGATCTGCAATACTGGGGCCTTGACTACCCGCCGTTGACGGCGTACGTGTCTTGGCTGTGTGGCATCATGTATGTCCATTTACTTTGTCGATTTGACATTACTCTGAAGGCGGTTGTGCCAGTGGCTCGTGGATTGATGCGTCGTGGTTTGCCCTGGATTCATCTCGCGGGATCGAGACCTCGGGAAGCAAGATCTACATGCGAGCTACTGTGCTGGCATTTGACACGCTCGTATATGTCCCAGCGCTCATTATGTTCGCTCGTGCTTGGCAAGGAACGCGGTCGATCCGGACACAGGTAGGTAATTACGCTATTTATCACGAATCCAGACGAACGGGATTTCCAGGAACTGGTCCTGCTGGTACCACTCTTTCAGCCGGCATTGATACTCATCGATTCCGGACACTTCCAGTACAATTCGGTCATGCTTGGTAAGGATGAGTACATGATTGATATTGATTCAGTCGTGCTGATCAGCGCTTGGCAGGCCTCACACTCTTTGCCATGAATTTCTTCGCTACTGGTCAAGATTTGTTAGGGGCATTCTGCTTTGTCCTAAGTCTGGGATTCAAGCAGATGGCCCTGTACTATGCGCCCGCCATCGGCTCGTACCTTCTTGGGAAATGTCTACACCTCGGACCCAAGGAAGGGTGCGCCCACATTTGCTGACTCGGACATTTTCTCTTCAGTACTGACATGTACGTTATAGCTCACGACTATTTGTCCGACTCGCTCTCGTCACAACTGCTTCATTCATTCTGCTTTTTTTGCCCTTCCTCCCGCCCTTTGCGCCTCTATCAGCCATTCGCGACCCAATCACGCGCATTTTCCCCTTCGCGCGCGGGCTCTTCGAAGACAAGGTCGCGAATTTCTGGTGCGCGTCCGACGTGCTTGTCAAGTGGCGCCGCTGGGCGAGCCGCGACATGCTGGTCAGGATGTCAGCGGGTCTCACTGCACTCGGCTTCCTTCCCGCGGCTGTCGGGCTCATCAGCGCCGGGTGGAAGTTGCGCAAGAGCGCGCAGGCGACTGTGGGGAAGGAGAAGGAGGACGCAGCGACGCCGATGCTGCCGTTGCTTCCGTATGCGTTGCTCACGTCCTCGATGTCGTTCTTCCTCTTCTCATTCCAGGTGCATGAAAAGACGATTCTCCTCCCGCTGATGCCGATGACGCTTATCCTGGCCGGGGCTGCTTCCGCACCTGGGGTGCATACCGGCGCATTTGATATGGGTATGCTGGCAAACAATGTTGCAGTTTTCAGGTATGTCGCGTTTTTCACCTGCGGAAGGTTGTTAAGTCGCTGACACACTGGTTGCATGTCGTAGTATGTGGCCATTACTGCAAAGAGACGGGCTCGGTCTCCAATACATTGCTCTCATCGTGTTGTGGAATCGCCTACTTGGATATAATCCTTTCCGAAAGCCCCAGACAGTCCTTCAGTATCTCTCTCTTGTGAGGTCTTCCATGTTTTTTATCGAGATAAAGCTGATGGTGATGCCTAGGCTGTCTACTGCGCATGTGTGGTTTTACACCTCCTCGAACTCACTATCCCACCACCAAGCCGCCTGCCTGATATCTACCCGGTGTTGAACGTTCTCATTAGCACACCCGTATTCGTATTAGCATGGCTCTGGAGCATCAAGCGCGGTATCGAGGTCGGCTGGGCGCTCGGCGGAATAGGCGCGTCTTCGCCCAAGCATGTCGGCAAGAAGGTATCACTGTCTGACCAAAGTGCCGACGCTGTGACCGCTACCGCTATTAAGGACAACATGGATGGGAATATATCACCGAATCTAAGGGCGCGCGTAACAAGACGCAGCCTTGGATTTACGGATGGCAAACGACATACCCCGTTCCGCACAGGAAGCGTTGAGACGTCATAAGGACCAATGTGGAATGTGGAATGTATTATTTAGATTTTATATACTTAGCTGGAGTATTGCCATACAGATGAGGACTCGCAAGTCAGGCAGCCCAGGGGCCTCACGCACAGTTACTGCCATGGATAAACGCGTGACGTCACGCGTCAAAGCGAGTGCACGCGTGTGCGACGCGTCTTGGGCGCTTCACGATAACCGAAAGCTTTGAACATTTGTACCGTACAGCTAAGACACGTTTCGCCGAACGCAGGGCAAACAAGTAGTTACACCCGAAAAAAAGGATTTGATAGGCCATACAAATCGACCGATGTGCGTGTTGAGGGGTATTTCGGCCACATCACTGGCACTGGCACAGCATTGATTCACGGTGGCGGGTGATTTCCTTTTGTCCCGCACCTACAGTATGTACAGCCACTTAAAGTGGGCCACACACTGGCCATACAAGCCCAATTCTCCGATGCTATTAGTTACTGACGGACCATTGCGATTGGGTGCTGCCTTTGTGTGGCACATTGATAAAACCGTGATGTCCGGGACGCTTGCGGAACATTGGCGGGCACCGCTGGGCCACTTTCGTGGACCTGGACGTGGCCTCTTTGCATCCCAGCGCACTTAAAAGGCTGATTTCTGCGTATGAGACGTCTAGACACAATTCTGTCCGGATACGTGTATTTCAATCTGCTCTACTCTGAATGCGTTCTCTCGACTCACGAAGCGGCGACTCGAACAAAGCCTCTGTCACCAACGCATGCAAAATCGACTGGATCCCTCGCTCTCTGATGAACGATATGACGGACCCGCCTCCGCCTTATACTTATGTTGAATCGTCAAGCCGCAAGGATGTCAAAGTAGAGGAAGGGTCCTCCATGTTCATCGTCGAGAAGAAGTGGTCGCAGCCACAGTCCACTGGTTACGGAATAGCACCTCCTCAGGTGAAGCCTCGAACGACGACGCAACTCGTGCTGGAATGGGTCACTCTCCGGGAGCAAGAGTATCGAGCATGGTCAAACTGCACCCTACTCGAAGGCCAGCTTCGCAATGTCGAGAAATCGAAACTCAAGGGAGCCCATAGCCAGCGCCCCGCATACGATGCACTCGTTCAAGTCGCAAAAAACAAGCAGAAGGAGAATCAGGAAAGTAATGAAGCGAAGGCGAGACGACGAACATTGGAGGAGGAGCTAATGAGACGCTGCCTCGACGCTCACGAGGGACAAGCAGCAGCCTCACAAGTATTGGCATTGCACGCAATTACCAAAGGTTCCCAAGGTACTCCGCAAGTTATGGATACAGCTGGCTTGAGCACGACAACGTCAAGCCTGGTATCGCTATTTCGCGATTTTCATAGAGGAGACGGGAACATGGAGGCAGTGCTCGAAGTCTGCCTGTTCGTACTCGAACATCTTTCCGATCCACCGTCGAAGGAGATCATCGACCAGTACAAGAAGCAGCTCCACGCGAGATGTAAACTGCGTATTCCAGGTGCCGTGTCATCGATCTTTAACCCGATTTCGGAGCTGAAGTACAAATCCACACACCACCAGGTTTCCGACCTGATTCAAGAGCTCCGCCAAGCTGGTCGGTACTTGAAGAGATGCATGCGTCTTGGAAGAGAAGACGCCAGGAAGAAGCAGCCTCAGGAAGAGACGGGTGGTAAGAGGCTCATCCTCCCGCCGAGCGCGATTCGTAAGCGCCACTCTATCCTCGAGGAAGTCTACCACCGCCCCGAGGCGCTACGAGCGTCCTGTGCCGAATCCTTCAGCAATGCGCCCTTGGTGGAATCTCGAATTGGTTCCGGAGGATTGTATCCTGACACGCAGGCGTGCACTGGGGTGCAGATGGAGAAACATGGCCATCAATATGTTCAATTAATGATCCGCGGGGCGGCATTTCTGCAAAAAGCGAAGGAAGCATGCGTAGCTTGGAGTACTGCCAAAATTACAATGCTTAACTCCCAAGAACCGGGTTGGTCAAACTTCCATAGATGGGAGTGCCAGTGTTTGGAATTGATTTGAAATTAACTGTGGTACATTGAATTCTTTCTAAAGCATGTATGAGAACACGATAATTTTTGTTGACCAGGAGTCACATGGCATCATGCACTTGATACAGTTCAATCACAACGTAATTATAGATTGACGTAATACATGTATCCTTGTTGAGATTGTGGGTAGCTCCGACGGCACTATCCACAACAAAGCACTGTGGCAAGTCTCAGAAACGAGTGAGGATCGCGAATGCCGGACGCCCACCACCACATAGCTGACACTTGTCAACATTGTGACACTTCAGTGGTATTTGTTACTCGTGTCAGCTGGCCACTGTAAACGAACTTCGGACCTGACGCTGAATCTAAGATTACTCGCATGCAGTTATTAAGGAACTTTCCTGGGGCCCGGCTTCTGCCAGAAGGCCCACAGGCTGTAATGGACGCGCCTTCGTTGTTCGCTTATCATTGGCTACTTGCGGAGCGTCCGAGCGATGGTAAGCAGGCTTCTTAGTGTAGGATCCCCGAGATTGTGCCACCCTCATGTCTCGAAATGTATTAAATTAATATGGGAACAATAACACTGACGGTTAAGAGGATGATTCCGACATAAAAAAAGCAATAGCCAAGTCAGTGGATCTCTGCAACGGTACGTAGAGTATCTTGAATGCAGAACACATTGATGCACGAGGATAGCCGACATTGAGGAGACATGTGTACAGCGTGATCGCAGCTCGAAGCTAGAGCGCCGGCACCCCTGTCTCGACCACGGTGTTTAATTACGCCCAAACTGACGGAATCGCCTAGAGGAGACAAAGAGGTGGAGCATGCCGCCCAGGAACAAGGTCATGAGACATCCACTGCCTGCAACGGACAGCTTCATGGGACCAGAGGGTAAGTCAGCCGTCTCCGAAGGTTGCACGGCCTGGTTCGACCAGATACCGAAGACGACCAAGACCGACAATGACATGAAAGTCCTAATTAAAGCGCAATGGGTATCGCTGTAGTAACTCTGGGAAAGGATTTACATACCAAAGTAACCAAGCTGCGGGTGCGGCTAAGATCAAATCTGCATCGCGCCAACAGTAGTTGTTGTCCTTGGTGTTCTAATTTCAGGATTATAGTGAACAACGTATTCAAGAATACGCTGAGTGTACTACCTGTACCCAGTTGACGCGTTCTTGTACGCCACGGAACTGTTGCATTAGCCAAATGTACATCGCACAAAAGGCAAATGCGATCAGCCCACAGATCAAAGTGGTCGTTCCGCAAGTAAATGCAGTGCTGTTTCCGGCACAGAAGCTCGTTTGAAGGATGGTCATGGACAGTCTGAAAGGGCACGTGCGTTGTCAGAGAAGTTATCGCGGTCAACATTGCGACTCACGTCACTGTAGCAGCAGATATCCCTGCCATACCGTTATACTCTTTGAGGAGGTCATCCCACCAGGTGTCAAGTGACCCACGGTCCTCAGCACTTTCGAGATCCGATTTAGTGGAAAACATTTGGCCATATAGCGCCGGTATGTTGAGAAGAATAATATGCCGAAAGGTCCAATAGGCCGTGGAGTTGACTACGTTTAAGATACAGGTAATGGGCTCGATGGAATGGGACATGTTGTCGATTAGAAACAAGGCTGAACCGCAAAAGATGAGCCAAGGTGTGGTCTGTCGTTGGTCCTGAATCTGTGCTGGATTTGTGAGCACTGCTAGCACTCCTGTTGCATGATGAACACAAAACAGTAGCGAATACAGAAGGTGTTGACTCACTGGTAAGGCCGAAATGTGGTTCAGCTTCGAGGTCATTCGAACAGTCCCGACATTTATATATCTTTTAACCGCCCGCTGCGTTTTTCGAACTCTGGTCCCAGGTTGCTGCATTGATCTCTCACTGTCTAATCTTCGTCCGAAGCAAGAGCGCAGTGCAATGCCTTGGCATGATGGTAACCAGAAATGAAAGAGGTCTTTTCGGCACCTGCCTCTCCTTCTGATCTTGCATAACAGGCGCCGTGAGAGGGGTCATTTAGCGAGAATTTGAAATACAAATCCACTGTCAGCTTACACGGCCCCACTGGTAAGTGGAACTAGAACCTCGACGATGATCTACCAATGTAAGCGGTCGCCTCTTTCCGGGACATTATCCAGACTCGTGCTTCTTGCTACGTCTACACCTCATGCTCATGAGAGGCTATGCAATGGTATAGACGGGCGTGAAGGCCTTACTGTCGGACAAGTATTGCAATATGGTCGGGGTTTTAGTAAGGACTTCTATGGTACACGCGTCTAAGCTGCGTGAATCATGGACCAGACGTGGAAAATCCTGTTATCTTCTGCAACCTGGAGGCACGTTCTATCAACTGTAGCCTAGTACAAAGATAACGTCTTTTTACGTACTTGCACAGTAACATTGCAAGGATCTCAGCGTAGTCCCAATCCCTCGAGAGTCGAAACGGCATGGAACCTCGGCGCTTGACCCTGGAAATATTGCGATGCAAGAATGATTGTACGATGCTACGCGTGCCTGAACAGTTGCTGAACTGGTCGCCCAAGACAAATAGCTCTTGCGAACCCTGAAATCATGCACACTGGCCGAATGCTTGCGTATCCATCATATATATGAGGGCCACGGGATATTTTTCGTTATCCTAGAAGCAGAAAACCGGCAGATTGGCAGGAAATTTAAGCTTTCATTAGGGGAAGGTGCGGTAGCCTTCATCACTGTCATTGAGCATAGCTCCAATGTGAATGTACACGTCGGCAGGGTCGTTCTAAGCTTTCTTTACTTGGAAATGGACGACAGGATGTTCAAATTTGAAGATGAACGTCATGTGGGGCAGAGCTTTCCCGGAGGAATCGCTGCAGAAACCGCTTTCTCCGCCCATCGCGAACGCTGTCGTCTTCCAGTCCTGATAAGAGGGCACTAATCTAACAACTTCAGGTACATTGTAGTTATGGTATTGGACGGACCTTGCTTCCATAAGTCGCACGCGTCATGCGGCAAGCTCCGCAGTGACAATACTAAGTTGGACCAGACGAAAAGCGAGGAAGACGCCGGATGGGTTGAAAACAAACAATCAACATGTGTCGACAAGCTCCACGACTAGCTGATGGCATGTATTGCGACTCGCTGCCTTCGGCGAAGATTCCCGAATATGACCAGGGTCTGATGGTGTGAATCAAGCTGGCGGTTTCAGAGATGGAGTAGGGCGATGCTAGAACTCGTGTAGTCAGCTCCTGAGACAGTGGAATGTCTTATGCAGGGTGCGGACTATTATATCTCATGACTTCGCAACACATCCGAAAATACCATCCACATCAGGTATCTTAGACAGGCAGAAGGGTCATGGAGATTAGTAAATTAGGCTCAGCATGCTCTCAACATGATGTATCATCGGAAGATGATGTTGTTTTCCGGAACAGCCTGAGACTTTAAACCTGATTAATCACCAAACCAATTGCAAGTAGAACAGAGTGAGAAGAACATACCAATATCTTAAGAGTTGGAACGCCGTCATGATGTCCATCTACAGATGTGCCTTCGCACAACCCCGCCCGAACACAATTTCCGCATCGCCTCGAACGCGTGTCCGCTCATCCACGTCCTTCGCCCGACCTAGCTCAGCCACCGCGGCGTCTAATCCGGCTTCCGTCACCCACCTGCGGAACACCTCAGCGTCTGCGGGTACTGCCTCCACCCACAGCGCGTGCTCGAGCAAATGGAGCGCCGCAGCGACATGCGCAAGGACGAAGAGCGCTGGCCGCGGGACGAGCTCTGGAATCGGCCGCTCGTAGGTTGAGGATATTGCCGCGAGTGCGCTACGTAGAGCGCCGATGGCTGCGGCGTGCGCTAATGCGAAAGGAGGTGGACAAGCAGACAGCAAGCGGTTAGCCCACTAAGGAATGTTAGTATGTCAGGCACCGACAGACATACTGAGACTCACAGCTGCGAATGCCACGAGCGTATCGCCCTTTGATGTCGCACGCACGAGGTCCAAGGACATCACAGTTACAGTGCCTTCCCATATCTTCTCGACGAGGGAATCTCGCAATGCCCTGAAAGCAATTGATACGAACTTCCGACAACCCGGGACATGCGGCCAACGCACCTGCCTAGGCCATTCTCTTCCATATACCCTTCTCCACCGAGCATCGTCAGGCACTCCACAGACGCTGCGTACGCCCTGTCCGCGGCAAACGCTTTCACAGCAGGGGTCAGCAGCCTCAACCTGAGGGTTTCTTCTTCACTCGCGACGCCGCATTCCGCCTTCCCTAACAATAGTACGGTCCCAAAGAACAAATGCGTCAGCGCGCGGTACACCACGGACGCCTTCGCAAGCTCCGCCACATGCAGCGGCTTGTCCCGCAGAAGCTTCCTCCCACCCTCCACCGTGCGCACGTTTGCATATGCTGTCGCCGTCGCCAAGCACTTGCGCAACGAGCCGACCGCGTTCGCAACGCAATGCATGCGCGTGATGTTCAGCACAGCTGCAATCCCGCGCACGCCTGCGCCCGGCTCGCCGATGCGATATGCGCGCGCGCCGTTGATGGAGAGCTCAGCAGTCGGCACGATGTGTGTGCCAATCTTGTTCTTGAGCCTGTGGATGTAGATGTGGTTGCTGAGTGCGGGGGGGCGTACCGCGCCAGGCGCGCGAAGTAGCGGGTCGCGCAGCGGCACGAGGAAGAGCGAGAGCCCTCGCGAGCCGGAGGTATTGTCTCCGGTGCGCGCGAGCGCAAGCGCGATGTCACTATCTGTGGCGCTGGAGAACCATTTAAACCCGTCGAGGATGTACTGAGGGCCGTATGGGTGCGGGCCGGAGTCCGGGACGGGCGTGGCAACGGTCTCTGTGCGCGAGACGTCTGACCCTCCGAGTCTCTGAAACGATAGTCAATGAAGAATTCGTCGTAAAGAGCTCGAGCTATCACCTCTGTCATCCACTGGCCAGCAGTGAATGCGATGGCAGGATCACGGCTATGAAATCTGAGTCAGAAATGACTTTCTGAAGCACGAAGATAAATCCACCTTGTGAGTCTGGGCAAAATATCCTCCTTGGCTGCTTGTGTGCCCATCAACTCAATGACTAAACAAAATGTCAACACTTCTCGCATAACCGAAGTCCATGATAGCGAACCTCGAGCGCATCCATCGGTCATACTGAGCGGGCAGTCGATCTTGGCCATGCAATAAGGATATGTCATGCCGATACAGAGAAAATTATGCTCACAACCTGCGACTCCGCCCCAGCAACGAGCAACTTGGCAAATCCATGCAACCGGCTATATTCCCTATGCTTGCGTTCATAGAATAAACCGGTGATCCCCTCACGCTGCATCAGCGCCTGCAGTCCGCGCCATCCCTCGGATGTTTGTAGTTCGTCAATGCGTTGCCCCCACTGATTATATTGCAAAAGGCGTGGAGGTTCTGCGAGCCTACTCAAAGCTCGCATCTCTGTGCCACAATTATCAGAAGCATGCGCAGGAGCCCAGAGATAATCAGACGCACGTAGCATGACTTCTCCGCCAAATCGTCTCAGGTCCGCGTTAATATCTGCAAACGCAGCAGATGAAAGAAGCCGTTTCAACAGAGCGGGCAGTACTGGATCTGCAGTATAAGCATTGTCCTCATTGAAGGGTACCTACGTAGCACGGTGTCAATCCCAATTCATGTAGAATATCCGGAGAGCTTACTGGCTGGAAACCGTCCTCAACACGCATCTCGAACTGAGTCAAGATGGCTCAGTGGAATCTGGCCCGCTGTTAATTCCAGTGATTGAATAGTCTCCCGCTTAGTCGCTGGACGCGAGTGGCAAGTGTAGCACATCGATCGAATCTCATACGCCGGATATTGCGGCGGGAGTCGTAGCTGGTGCTAGCGTTCGCGAGTAGCCGGGACTCGGGCGGACTTGTGATGGGACGCGTGACCCACGCGTCAGTTGATGCTCTCCACGTGGTCGTGGCCGTGTCAACTCAGCGCGAGGACCGGACTACATCCGGTTATTGACGAAAGCTCAGCAAGTACGGCACTTTAACATGTATATATGATCCCTCAATGTCGGCGATATTGTTGCAGGATGATCTGTGCAATTGATGGACCACGAGAAGTAGCACCGTTGACATATTGCAATCTACTATGCCAGTCGAAATATCGAAAAGGAGCTTGAACACCTTAAACTCATCCTTACTTTTCGCATATTCTCAGACACACGTCTGCTAGCGGTCAGCCGCCGTATCGAATTGTATCCGCGAATCCAAAGTAGGTACTCCCCAAAAGCGAAGAAGTTTCGACAATGTCGTGGGTAGCCCTAATACATGTCATCCAACGCAGCCATCTTCGTCAGGTAGCAGATTCCGCCACTGGTGTGGCTATATATGGCCACTCACCACAGTTTCGCAGGTTGGCGAAGTGAATCGTTATTCAATGTCAGTATTGCATCATTATCTTCGAAAGCATATGGCGCGGGACACCTAGGCACCGCTACTTTTGTGCAAGCGAAACCTCACATGCAATTTCCTGCCAAACTCCTATCCATTAAATAGCAGAAATTATCCAATTGACTTGAGGAACAAAACTGCTAGACAGTTCGTCTTAAATCTCAAACCTGACCAAGTTTTTTCCTCGGCATGCCCTCAGTTTCGCCGCTGACATAACAATTTGCCTTATTATGGTATTTGGGCGCTCTATTGAGCGCTCGAGGAGGAGGATGGGACAGAAAGTCACTGCGTTCTGCGTGGAGAGTTTGGCATCGAAGGGCAAAAGTTAGTACCTCTATCTCATTGTGATGTATCTAGAACGAAGTTCTTAAATTATGTCCATAAAAATCTGAAGTTGATCTTCGGGACCCCGATTTCGCTGCTGCACAAAGGTAGCAGCGCCTATGTGTCCCGACGCCCCACACCATACTCAAAATGACTTTTCCTCAGAGTTCAGGCGGTTCTGGGATGTCCCCGATTGCAAATCGAAGCCGATCAGCTTCTGGCTTCGGGAAGATGATAGAAATGACTTTGCACAGGAAACCATGAGGCATCGGGCCGCAATCCAGCCTTCCAGGCTCTCAATGAGGGAGGGTGAAAAATAATGTGCATATGCAGGAGACGCTAGAGCATACAACAATGATGAAAAACAATAACAATGCCAGGATAGTGATCTAGAAATGCAAGTCTACCCCAATCTACGAACCGAGCACGGCTCAACCTGTCTGCCGGTAAACCTTTTACGAATCCCAGATAGCACCGAAGGCCGGGATCCCTCTGCTCATCATACCATATACAACCTTCTCAGTGAGCGGCTGGTTCGAGATAATAACGACAGCCTCGGCATTGAACTCGCGAACCAAGCGGTACGTCAGCTTCACCATGTCAGGCTTGCCATGCTTGCGGGTGTCTACAGGCATTTATCGTCAGCCCCGCCCGGTTCTCATGCATGGATGCTTACCATAGATAACGGCATTAGGGTTCGCCTCAATGAGAGAATCCACGATCTTGTCGCCGAACGTCTTGCGCACATTGGGCGCCGTCCAAAGAAGCTGGAGCGGCACGCGGTTTGCATAGACCACCGGCGCGATAGGACCGATGCCGCTTCCCGTCGCCACGAGCAGCACGCGGCGGAACAGCGGCACAACACGCACCACGCCGTAGCACGGGATACCGCGGATCCAAATCTGCTTCGGTGGGTTCTCAATCTGCTGCTTGGTCCAGTCTCCGGCGCGGGACACGATAGCGGAGTAGCCCTGTGTGCCCGGCACGGAGATCGTGGCAAATGAGTGCCACTCCGTGAGGGGGCTGTGCGACATGCGCGTGAAATGGCCTGGGTGGGTATTCACTGCGAGAGCTTAATTGAGAGCTTCCCTGCATTAGAACGAAAAGAACGCACCGTAGTCGAAATGCAGCCGAACCGCATGATCAGACAGAACCTCTGCCTTGACGGTGACCTTACGTAGGCGGAGCCAAGGAAGGATGATGGAACAGGTCAGGATGAGCACCAGCCAGAAGGTCGGGGAGTGGACGACAGCATTGCCCAGTGACGTGCCAGGCTCGCGATAGTCATTGATCAACAGAACCACCTTGTACAATGTGCTTAGCGACCCGTTTGCTCTATCATCGGATCTCAACTCACCTGAGCCCAGACGAGAGCGACGGCAGTCCATCCCGCGAAACGATGGGTCGCCTCAAAGGAATCATGTTGCTTCGTGCGGAAAGCCGGATAGGCGAAGATGACCATCCCGACGAGTAGAACGAGGATCACATATGAGATTGTCAGAGTCGCTACCGAGGTCTATCTCACAGTCAGGGCCAAAGGAGATAGGAATATAAGTAAGTTAGCTTGCCTGTTCATTTCTGATCACTTCTCTGGTGGCTTGTGCCACGAACAGAATTAGCCAGACGGTCCCACTGACGCCAGCACCGGAGTGAACTGTAGAGCAGTGTCAACCAATGTCTCTAGAAGATAGTCAGATACTCACTACCACCAATCGAGTAGACTCGTCCAAGGATTCTGCGAATCCATAAAGGCCAACTACAAGATGTCAGCGTCAACAAGTGCGTTCACACGATATCGACAGGTACTCACGATAGAGGTGCAGCGCAAGCAACCGTGAAGAAAGCATTGATCACGTACTCCTGGCGCATGAGGATCGACACGAAGAGATTTGCGATCGTGATCGTGCCCAGGTGCTTCGCGTTGGTCCCTCTGACAGCCTCGTTGATGAAAATGCCCATGTTCGTAATGAACACGATGCCGAAGAGCCTGCGGTATAGGGAGAAGATCTGGAAGCGGAGGTTGCGCACCAGCCGCCCGTTCGTCTTCTCGGGCAGGTCGTCGTCCAGGTAGCCATCCCAGACATTGCCCTTCTCTTCGACAGACGCGAGTTCGCTCTTGTGGTCGGCCACAGAGGAAGCAGCGGTGGAATCGACGACCTCCTTGGCAAGCTCTGCCGCACGAGACTCGGCGGGAGTGAGCGGAACAACATTGAGCGTTGTCTGCGAGCTCTCTGCGGAGCGCTTCTCACTGACCATGGTCGGTGACGGCGGCTCAGTATGTGTAGCGCTACGAGTGGAAGCGTAAGGAGTATCCATGATGTCGATGAGGAATGAAGGAAAGAACTGCTTCGCAGGCCGGCCGATTGAAAGCGAACCTCGGGCTGGAGACATCTTCTGAGCTTCTCCATGCTTTTATATTGCGAAGACGCGAAGGTTGGTTCAGCGTCACGCCCAAGTTTTCCCAAGCACGGCATGTCCGTACAAATCGAGCCGCGCGGTGTAGTCTTGGTAGTCTGACAGAATCAGGGCGGCGACATCCATGCATATTCCACGACTGCTTCCGTGAGGCAAAAAACAAACATATCACAGGCCGGGAATGCGAGGTCCAGAGCGCCAAGATTGTCTGGACGCATGTTCGAAGGTGAATTCTAGGTGCATATGGTCCACGCTCGAGCGCGCCTCCGAGAGCTCCAAAGAGGGCGGTGTACAAGGTCAAGGGGCCTAATGGAGCCGCGTCCATTTGCGGCTCCGCAGAAGGTGGAAGCCATGACGCTGGTTTCACGAAAATTTGCGTGATTCACGGCAACAGAAAGCCACAACGTCTCAACGGATAGTCCGAAGTTCGTACCACTACCCTTCCGAATACACGGCATTTGTGATATCTGTCAATCTGACAGGTGTTTGAATCAGAACAGAACCAAGCTGCAGGACGAGATAGCTTACCATTTTTTGGGAGATGTATACCTTCGGACTCTGACGAGAGTCTGTGTCAGATTTGGTCTACGCCTCCGGCATCATCCAGACCATCCTACCCTTGTGTCCTGTCAGTCCAGGTGTCAGTACGGATCTGACGGGCAACAAATGTTACAGGAGTTTACAGACCCCGAGAACCATCGGAGCGGCGATAAGAGACACCGGTGGAGAAAGAAGGCCCAATGAAGCTCCCTCCAACTAGCATCTGCAGAGACAGGCAATGATATGTTGACGTTATTTCACGCGATGAACTGCGTCAAAATTCCTCTAGAACATGGCACAAAGGTCAGACTTACAAAACCCACGGAAGTAACTCAAGAGGGAACGGATCTCTGGGTTCCCATTGCATCGGGGCTGTCAGCTATCCTACCGCCCGACAGAACGGACTTTCTGAGGACCTGAACTGGAAGTAAGTCAGACAGATGTTTCACACTGTTTATGACCATGATTGCCGGTAGGATTGGATACAACTTGTAAACCATGGAGTGTGGCAAAAAGAGAGAAGAACATGCGATAACGCTCTCGACAGCTTGGAACCACGGAGGCAACACGTGGATGGGTGATCGACAACTTGCCTAATCAGGAAAACTCAACTTTAAATTTTCTCAAATCGCGGCTGCTTTCATTGGTGATCCGCACACCCGGTCGTCTTCTACTTGATTGTCACACACTCTGGCATTTGCTGAGTACATGTCTACGATGCTGTTGCCCATGAGCCTCTCCGCATATGGCACTGTCCGCAGCAATTTGCAACACTACAGGTCCAACAGTCCAACGACCAAGACATTCACCTAGAACTTGGAGACTGCAAATGCCGCACTGGTCTCAGGCACTGTGGGCATGTACACCTGTCAACAGTTTGATGTCGCGCGCACTCCAGTCCGTTCCTCGAGGCGTTTCGGTCATGCAAGCGATGAAAGTGGCGCTGAAGGACACTGCCACCCGACCCTAGACATCTACCGCGTCCTAGTCAGACCGGAAATCGGACAGACCCCGACTGACGGAAGCGAGAAGGCCCTCCGTTTCTCATTGCAGAGTTTAGTCTATCTGAGTCGCCCCTGTTCCTCGAATTGGAGCGGAAGATGTCTCATTACCCATTGTCCTTACTTCTTGCCCTACGCGCAACCAGACGCGTACTGGCGACACTCTGGGCCGTATATCGCTGGAAGATGATTTGATAAGTGGCTTGGGTATCTCGGTTAAGCTTCCCTCGAAGCGACTCGGTGTATATGTTCTTGCAGAGTTAGAATCTCACATTGCAACGTGCACGAACTTCTCGCGAAGCCATCAAAATCATGCTCAACTTCAAAATGCTCTAGAGCTGCTTCGTAACTGCTTGCGCAATTTTCTGCTGACTGACGTCTTTAGCTGCACGCATTGCCATCTGCCTCCGTTTTCTGATACAGAACGCTGTCTGCCACCACAGTGAGCGAACAATACTGTCGACAGCTCGGCCGAAATGATAACCAACGAAATCTTCTTGGTGGGCTGGTGAAGATACCAGAAGTTTGGGAGATGAGGACACTGACAGACTCCACAGTGCATCTGGCGTCGGAGTTTCTGTAAAGGTATACTCTGGTTTGTCTACAACCGTGCTGCGCAGCGCCTGTCGGGCTCTGGATGAACACATTTGTTATACTACGTAGCGAATGACATTACAGAGCTTCGCCGTCCGTTAGCAATCGTCGAGAACATGTGTAAGTTCGACATTCGAAGTCTTCTCGGTGGGAATGATCTTCCAGTGCTGAAATTGCGACGACCGCTTGGTTTCCTTTTGTTCTCAATTTGAGACATGCATAGCTGGGTTGATTAGAAATGCGGACTTCCTGACTAGTACTGTGCCACTGCTATGACAATGCTGTGTCTGCAATACTCGCACGCGCGTCGCACGCACATGTGTTTGCTGACATGCACGAGAGATCACGTGCTTATGCACGTCCGTTTCGGGCGAACTCGTCAGGAACGAGGCTCAGGCCTCAAGGCCTCAAGTCCTGTCGCCACCATGTCTGCTTGTCTCCGATTCACGAGACGCGTGAGCTGTTTAAATCAATCAAATCTTACCAAGCTGATTTCGATGATGAGTATCTAGGTGTGGAAGTCCTTCCTCGATAACAAGGGTAAGTCTTCGAAAGATCACAGCGTCTTTGCCAGCACAAGCTCAGTCTCGAACCGTCCGATAAGGGCACGATTACCAATGTTTCCCGAATGTACGTCCTAATATCTCAAGCCTCTAATCTATGCACCACAACATATTCAACAGCTTGAGATCCATGCCGCAAAGCCGGGCTATCTGCATGCCACCCTCAAGGTCGAACCCTACAACTGTACGTGCAACACGTAGCAGCGTGCAAAGACAGAGGGCTCAATAGCATGCATCCCGCAATCTACCTGAAACATCCGTATTCTACGGGCAGTGAATCGCGTCGGAGTGCGTCCTACACCGCCACACAACGCTCGTCGTAGCTGATAGTGCGGGCAAGACCGTGCACGGAGGGCTGATCATGTCCTTGACTGATACGCTTGGCTCTCTGGCGGTGGCGACGCACGGGCACTTCAAGACAGGAGTGTCTGTGGACATCGGCACTTCTTTCGTGAAACCTGCAGGCAGCACCGGAGACGTTCTAACTGCGAAAGCCACCGTCACCGCTATCGGTGAGTGCAGCGCTAAGCCTAAAATGTATTTATGAAGCCGACGTTCCATCATTCCAGGGAAATCCCTTGCGTTCACACGAGTTGATTTCTACAACCCGAAAGGTCAACTGGCCGCATATGGACGTACGTCCACATACTGAGCTACCTTCACTCTGATCCTGAAACATGTTTATCTTCCGTGTAAAGATCATACGAAGTATATCCAGAAAGCTGTTGACCCAGAGGTATATTTCTCCAAATCCCGGTGTTATTTCTGACCTAATGGTGGCTTTTAGAACGATGTGAAGTTCTCGGCAGATGGGGAAACAGAGTTGAGCAAGTGATTATATTTAGACACGGATACCACAGATGTTGTTCAAACTATGAGGCTCTGATACTAAGGATATAGGTGAAACGAATATTTTGGTGGTTGCGGATCCAGTCGCCATCGACTAACGCGAATCTCAAGCGAGCGCGTACCGATCGGTGGACTTCGCGACGAGGTGTGTAGCAACCGTGGCAGCGTATCTTGTATCAATCATGGCTTCTTCAGGTCTGATACTGAAGTGCGACAGGCTCATGAATGGTGAGCGAACTTGGTTTGAGTGGGATGTCTCCAACAAGCGAGGTGGCTATCGGTATCGTGTAATGTTTAGTGCTGATATGAGGTGTGGGCCACATACAAATGAACACACCATCTGGCCAGCAGTGTGCCCCCGGATCGTAGGTTCAGTGTGTAGATCTTGAGGTGTCGAAAGATCTTCCCGGGGTATCTGAGGTGTGCACTCGTCCTCCAGAACCATGTTCGTGTATTGCACAAGAGCATTGGAGTTGAAAATTGTGGTAATTTGAGGCTGTAGCTCCTCGTCATTGAGTACGAGCTTGAGGCTCTCCACCAGCCGGGGGATACTTGACGGCGTCATCTCGCGAGGGAACCATGCGAGGTGAGGCGACGCCATGATGGCTTGGAGATGTTCGATCATTCCTGACTCTTTCAGAGCACTGAAGAAGTAATAAAAGAAGGACTTGCAGTCACCCTTGGCCGCTTCGAGGGTTGCTTCGACTCGCCTGGTATCTACTGCGGGTGACCCTTGGGTAGAGCTAGCACTGTTGAGCAGGTTGTGGCGTGGGTTGATCATCACAGGAGGAACGGAGACTCGTCAGGATAGTGTCCTGAAGTGCGATGTCATGCGTCTGGTATCTATACTCAGAGCTGGCAATCGGGCTCCGGGTACAAAGTCAGTTCAGGTACAAGCAAGTCGAGTAGCTTTGAGGCGTTTACAATTGTGACGCGTCGTTAAGTGGCGGTGAATATATACGCAAATTCACTGTTGTGGCCGTGGGTGGGGCGCTTCTCGGCCATATTGAATGACGGCCTCCATCATGTTGACTACCATGCTGATACATGTTCCCGAGAAGGCAACTGAGTGAATGAACATTCCGGAAATTTCTGCCTCTGCTCAAACAATGTCAAATTACATGAACATACCGTACATCCGAACTCTACGGTTCCGACATCGTACACATCCTACTATGCCTCGCCAAACAATCGTTTTCTACGATATCACTTCAGCACAAACGCCACAAAATTCACTGAAGTAGACTCACAAAACATCCGGCGCATCACTCAGCATCGTTGGTCCGCCTACCATCTCTCGCGTCCAGACATCTCTCACAAACCAGCCGAGGTGTCCTACAGCACAACCAAGCAAATCTCCCGCAGCTGCTCTCCATGTTCCATTGAGGATCCACGCCAGGCCGACGAGCGCCAGAGGCAGATATGGTGCGGTGATGGTAACAAGGCCAAAGAGGGATATGGGCGTTGATGGATGCCGCCGTGACCACAGGTATATAGGCACGAACGCTAGGGGTGACGACAGGAACGGCAGATTGACTAGTGGGGACAGAGCCTGCATATGATGTGAGCATGTCATACGGAATTATATGGCAGACAAAACGTACCAAAAGCAGGACCGCCGATACTAGCAGCAGCCAGAAATAGTCGGCTTTACGATTGGCGAACGACGATTCCTCCAGCATACGGCTGTATCGCATGCTGAGAGAACACATCAGTACCTCTGCAAACCTTCATCATATAGGATTGACGTACAAGAAGAACATATGGAACACGAAGTCCAATGATATCGATCCAAAGTACAGGAATGTGGTCACTGCTCGCCATGGCTGCACGAGTCGATGAGCATGCTATCAAAGGATGTTCAGTGAAGACACACCTGCAGGTTCGTAAATGCAGCCTTGTAGCTATAGTACAGCTGTAAAGGAGTTACGAGCTGGCATTGCTACGGTCGTAGAAGATGAGCCTGGACGCATATGACGTCTTGAAGACCAACGTACTCACGACAGCTAGACTCGTCAATATCGAGAGGATGAGCCATGTCCGCGTTACCGGCGGTATCTGCGTAACCCAGGCCTCAATTCCGACCGGCATTGTGCCAATGAAGTTGTTGACAAGAGGGCGGTTTGCGGTGCCAGTGCGCTGCGTCGTGAATGTTATGCGCTCTGAGGTCGACTCGGAAGCGCTCGTCAACGTGGCGGCTGCGCCAGCGAGCATGAAGCCATATTTATAACTTGACCGGTTCGCACACAACGTCTTCTGGAGCCCACTCCAATTTCTCAACGAAACCTAATCGAGTCTATTGGTATCAAGGAGAGAATTACAGGGTGGTACAACTCCCGATATACGCAAAGGAGTGGATGAAGGGAATGTACAAATGTGCGTATGTACGGGGTCATAAAGAGTCTAGCAATACGATGGTCAAGAGCTACACCACCCATTCTGAATATGATATGCCTGTCTGCTTCGGTTGTCTGATCGTCGCTAGTCGACTCTTACTTTTCGAGTACCCGCGACTTGAGGCCAAGCTGGGAACTCGCATCAGCGCAAACTTGGAGGAGGGACGGTGGAAATCTGGAACGCACGACAGTCTATCCGTGTCGGTCCCTTGTATATCGGATCCCGCTCTACTGTTACGGTCGACATACGATTCGACCCTCGAGTAGTCCCAGCCGAGACTGCCCTGTCTTCCGTGCCTACGCGTACGGTCACCTAACTTTACACTCCTGCCCAGGTTGCTCAGGTGTTTGTTGAAGTCCACGGATGTTACCGCCCTACGCAGACGCCGCATGCCCTCTCTGAACTGTTCGCTCGCCCGTGGACGGTCGTCGCGGACCTGCGTCAATACCGTTGGCTGTTCCTCAGCCCCCTGCAGTTCTCGAGTTGCGAGCATGAGCAACACGCTGATCGCAGACATCCCCGCCAGCAGCATTTGCGGAAAGAAGCCGACCGTATCTGGCCAGGGAAAGGGTTAGTGCTTTCTTCAACAGTCCGTACTTTTGTAACTCATACCCAGTAGAACACCTGCAGAACTACGATTTAGGAAGGGCTTGAAGAAACGACATAGCGACGTGAACTCACCGTCGAGTCCAGGAGCGTCCGGCATTGTATCGCGAAGCGCAGGAATTATGAGGATAGTCACAAAGACGTATTCGAAGTGACGGAGGAGACGTCTTTTGTCGTCCGAACTCCAGGCTATTACCGCACAGCCGATGGTCGCATGCGCCAACATCCAAGCCAGTATGAAAAGCAACATCGTGATTGCCCTCGCGTGGCCCGGTCTGCGCATGGTTACGGAGATGTCGCGGCTCGGTACCTGGGTGCCGTGTGAGTTGGCTATCCGGCTCGCAGTGTCGGTGTTGGCGATGTCGAAGCTGGATACTTCTGTAACCGTCCAAAGCCCTCGGATCGGTAAGGACTTGTTGGTCTTGCTGCACTGTGCGCGCAACGTGGTGGTGAGTCGGTATGTGTCGAAAGGATACAGGCGCTGCTCGTGGACATCCAGGACATGGTCACTGTCGAACTGATACAAGTTATCTATGCTGCGCGGGATGAGCAATAAGCTGATGTTTTTAATAGTTACGATACATACTTCAGTCTTCGCGCTGTCCCATTGACGGTGGGGAATTGTGCTGGATCGTATACAACAGCTGGAAACACTTGACTGCAATGGTGTGAGTTGTTTTCGCCCTGGAGCATCTCGATCGACATGGCACTGACCTATCTACATATATACTCAGTGGCATGGCAGGAAGACCACAGAGCGAACTGTCGTGGATTCCTTCCGACCCTGGTAGTACAAAATCGTCGCCACATCCAAGAATGGACCATCGGAAACCAACAGAAGGCTCGTCGACGTCGACGTCGACGTTGTCACCGATGATGACGATCTGAAGTTGTACATCAATGGTCTTCAGCGTCTGTGGCCACCATACATCGATACTCCGGCTTACCCCAGGGTTCTCAGTCGCGACCTTGTCCAGGCGTTTCTGGAATGCCGACTCTTCATAGTCTGCCCCAAGGAACACGCAGAGCAGGGAAAGGATGAACAGGACCGATAATGTAATCGCAATGCCGACGATGAATTCGGGGGCGAGCGGAACCACTCCCGCTCGGGATGCTTTGACAAGGGTCAACTCCTTGAGCTTTTTCTTGCCTCCGGACTTTGTGCCGCCGGAGAAGGCTTGTCGGGAAGGAGAGGATAGACCGCTGATGAGACCGGTGGTGGAACCAAAGGAAGGTCGGGTCGACATACTCTATGTCGTCGGAGGGAGGAGGTTTCGCTCGACGAGCCCACTTAAGTTGCGAAAGCGGCAGCTCGACGGTTCCGTGCACATTGGGCTGACACTTATTTTATAGTTGACAGATGCGGCGGCATGGGTGTCGCACTAGTGTCCGCAGGCAGACACTGCCCGCTTCATCTCAGGTTATCCCCGCCGCATGCGGCGGGGCTGAGCTGTCTTCGCTGTCTTGATTCACTTTCTCATCAAAGAAGACGTCAACAAAGCGGGTATTGGACCAAGAGGTTTTCTTGGAAGCCACAATTATTCACTCGGAGCGCCCTGGCCGTGCTCTGTATGAGCACAGGCGAAGCAGGAGGAAGCTCTTCGCCTAGTCATCGAGAATGTACAACATCAGATGCGCCCTGCAATGCGCTGGAGTTATATGCCGCATATATCCGCTTTACTCCCCTGACTAGCCAAGCAGCGCCGACAGCGCCGACGCCTGCGCAATATGGCGTCTTTGTGCCAATTGACCTCCGGATGAGACATGAGACATAATTTCGACACCCCAGTTGTTCCGCTGATCCGCTGAGATCAGCCGCTGCGCCTCGTTAAGAGACTCCTCGGTCCCATATGTGACGTACTTATGGGAACAGCGTCGACCGGGGAACAGCTCAGCGGATGCGAATAAAATGATGAGTACAATTCCTGCCGGTCTATCTACCCCGGAGGAGAGTTCGTCATGGGATGAAGCGAACAATGCCAAATAAGTATGCGGACATACGTAGAAGGGAAAGTGGTGTAAGCACGATATGACCGAGCAATAGATCTCATCCCACGCGCAGAAAATGCTCCAGCACTTGAATTTCCTGCAAAGGTCCATCGTCATCCCCTTCATGCCCGTAGATGCCCAAAATTTGAGATGCAAGAGTAAGATATGAGAATGCATCCCGTCTTAGCTTGGCTCTGAGTTGCTCCGCTCCAGCAGCGTTGTCGCCTTCCGCCACGATCCAAGCGTCCCAGGCGGTCTTGGCCATCTCGAGGAGGTGCATTCCTTCAGCCGACAAATCTGTCAGTATCACGTCGTACGTCAGTCAGCGTGTGAGACGGGCCGACCTGTTTGAGGATAATTTGGGGGATAGACGACGGCGTATAGGGCGAGCTGGGTGAGGCCGAAGGAGAGAGCCTCGTGGAACTGATGGTCGTGAGCGGCACGGCTGAACCTCTCTGACAGAGTGGGTAGGAACGAGTCGTGCCAGATTGGATAGAGGTCGGGCGGCATTGACTTGAAGTGTTCCGTGTATGTCGGGAGCCTTACTTTGACTTCGTATTCGCTGCCGAGAGCGAATTGGCGGAGGGCTATGTCTAGCTTTTCGCACTCCGAGGACCCTCGTGCGGGAGGTGATTCCGGGTGGAAAGTCTCGTTGAATGTGCAAAGAGGGCAAATACAGACGAAGCCGTAGTTGGCTTGCAGGGCCTCTCGGCGAGTCGCGTAGGGCAAAGCCGGGTCAAGGTAGGGTATGGTGATCTGTTGATCGGCATCAGATATACAGATGCGATGAAGTCGAACGGGCACGTCGCAACCCACCTCTTCTCCTTCTTGTATCGCATACAAGGCGATAACCTGCATGGAGACGGGCTCGGATGGCCGTATAGTGTACTTCACTGCAGCATTAGGAATGCACGAATGATTAAACGTCCGACTCGCGAGAGGAAAAATGCCGTGAGCGTAAGAGTTGAGGTGAGAATGCACGATGAAGTTGTTGTTGCCAAACCGGAGATACAAGTCCGTCGCTTGATCAGCCAAGGCCGGATTCGCTGGAGGCGGACATACAGGAGGGGTATGGAACTCCGGAGGGGTGTGCTTCTGAAGGTCAAAAAGGATCGAAAATGGGGTATCATCTTCAGGCCGTGAAGATGAATCGTCGTCGGGGTATGCTTCCGCAAGCAAATGAGAGAGAAGAACGGCATCAATCCGCTCCTCAGGCGATAGATTCTGGTATACAAGACTCGACACAAATTCTCTGTAAGATTTGCAGATCTTCTTGTGGTGTGCTTTCCATTGTTTCTTCTGACCTGTCAATGAGAAGGACGTCTAAGCTGTCCGTGCCGCAGCCACTCGATCAAGACGATCGCCGCACATAGTTTGCCACAATACCAATAAGCAGCGCAGCCAGCACATCTCAGTAGCTTCACAGAACCACCTGCTGCCCTATGACATGCATCACATCTGCGGCCTTTCTCGTGGTGCTGCAGGGCCGTCGAGAGAGCAGGAACCGACAGAATGAGTGTTCCAACTGAAAGGGACGTTGTGGCCACAGCTTTGCCTCTCGCAGTAGGATGAGGCGCAAGTCGTATTTTATTCGATCCATTCGGAGACATGACAGGCAGGAACAGGTATCACAGCTCGCAGGCGGTGAATGAGGTGGAGGTTACGCGGCGAGTCTTTCCATCTGGTTCATGTCCAAGGACGCGTGCGGCGTACGGGACTTCGTGGCAAACCTATAGGCTCGTTCCCAGCCTGGAATTTCTAGATCCGACAGGTGTCGCACGTGGACAATATTGCTCCGCTCATATGCGGGGCGGCTAGGGACGGGACCGGCAGGATCTTCCTCGCAAGTCCAACCCAGAAGATTATACGCCAAAACCTTGATGCACTAACTTCAGATGAGTTCGATTCCGACGCTCGCGAGGCCGGTATTCCTCTTCTAGTTAACGCAACGTACAACTGTCGTCTACTCGTCCTGCAGCATTAACCTGTGTATACACGTATATATGCGCTGTCACCAATGCGCGCACCCTCCTCGCGCAAATCCAGCATGCGCGTCCTCTATGAGCAGTGTTATGTAGTATGAATGTGCCGATGGTGCGATGAGTTGAGATGCAATGGATATCGCGGAGCCATCACCGGAAGTAGCCTGTCGATGTGTGCCGTGGCGCGCAGTGGAAAGTCCAGCACATGGCATGTATAGGCAAGCACGGCTCATGGCTTGCTAGTGCCAGCAGAGTCTGCGCTCGGGGCCTTCCACCACTTGCAGACCTTCTGTGCACTGTAGCGCGCGCTCTTGACGGGCCCTGCACTGACAAGGCCCTTCAAGGTCTGCACTGCGCTCGGGCCGCGAACTATACGCGCAGTTTCTGGGGCAAATAAGCACCAAACCACAGGCTAATTGTGAAAAAGGACGTACCCTGCTCGATGATATTTGGCAGCTCCCTGTCTACAGCGATCTTCATCCAAAACGCATCCTCGTCCGCTTCACGCGGGGGAACACCGGCCGCAGTCGCGTATCGGTCAGTGACCCGCTGCCGCAGGTGCTGGGGAAGCTTCCGCAGAAGCGCCGCACGCGCCGCGGGCGCGTCATCCTGCTGGATCTGGTCCACGTGCATAGGCCAGTGTACGCCAGGGAGCGCGATAGCGAGGCGGTGGTACAGCTCGCGGAATTGCACGCGCTGTGCGGACACAATGTTCGCGACCTTGCCGCGGTTCTCGGCGGGGAGCGCCATGCGGACGTCGCCGGCGTAGCTGAAGCGCGCGATACGCTCGAACAGCGCGCGCTCGTCGAAGTCCGCGGGGAGCGTGAGGAGCGCGGCGCGCACAGCGGAGGTGAGATTCACTTGCTGCGTGAGCCGCACGCGTGCATCATCTTTAATGATCCGCAGTGGCTTGTGCATCCGCCCCGCGAGGTATAGGGTATGCCAATTTAGGAGGTCCCCGCATAGGTTATCGACGGTCGTCACACCGTACTTTATTGTCTGATAAGCATGTCAGTGATGAGTCCAATGACGACATGAAGGAGAGTCTATACGAAAGCAGTAAAATCGTGCCATTAATGCCCAATCGGGTGAGTCCAGTCCACAGGGGATTGTGAAGATTTGCAAGCGGAGAAAGATCACGTGACGTATGATATGCGGGTTCTATCCTCCGCCTCGCGAAGTCGGGGAGCTTCCCTGACCCGAAAGGACCGTATGCGGTCCTTCCGTAAACCGGGTCTGGATTTCTTTACGGTTGACTGAACCGAGTTATGACACAAACCGTAGCACAAAGAGCGGCTCAGATAGTGAAAGAGCTACTCACAGCGCCTTTCATCGGGACGAAGGTATTGAACCAGACACCCGGATTGATGTCTTGGACCCGGGCAACGAATGATGATCCAAACATACGTGCATGCAAAGGATAGTGGCCGGGATATTGTTGCATGTTGATTGAATGCCAGTGGTCTGCATGAGTGACGGCAAACATGAAGTCGAGCATCGGGCGCTCGGCAGGCGAGGAGGTCGAAAATGACGGCTGGCCATCCTGATCGAACACCCCTGAGCCATACGCAAAAGCATATCGGATTGGAGCATTGAACTGCGCAACGATGCTCTCCAGCAATGCGCGTGTCGAGTCGGCGACAGGGAGGAACTGGTTACGACCGAAGGAAGGCGGAAGGTGCGCGAGCACCTGGTGTTGGTGCGACACGGGCGCGCGCGGCGCAGGATTGAGCCTTGTCCGCAAAGGTGGTTTGCTCTGCTTGGATGGGAGGGGCGGGGGAGGCGGGGTCGAGCTCGATGCTGCGGTCTCGGTGGCAAGGCCGCGGACGACGACGGCAATGGTGCGAGCGGACGTGTTGGTGGAGCGGGCGGCGGAGAGCATGATGGGGAAAGCGAGGGATATGTCTGGTGTAAACGAGAGAAGTGTGGTAGGCGTTGCGGAAAGAGGAGGATTGGGATGGTGAAGGGATGCTGCGACGATGCGTCTGCTCGGCCGTCTGTGCGGGCGCCTGTCGGGCCTCGTCCGCCGCACGCGACCGACGCCGGCGTCTCCGCCTTACGTCACCCGGCCCTCCAGAGGACCAAGTGGAGGCGAGCGGCGGGCTAGTTGGGGTATGGATGAAGTTTGCATATGGAATTTGCAGAATGAAACAAGTGCGCCGCTTTCAGCAAGTTCTTTAGCCTCGCCCCGCCCCGTGCGCTCTCAGAGATGCCGTCGACACTCAAGTTTGTACGCGTAAGCACGTTTGATTGGCTGCTCAGTTTGGTGCATCTTGCAAATGTTGTTTCTGAAATGCACGTTCAAAACATGCAGCGACTGCGGACGACCGCAGACAATGCATGCATCGGCAGTGAAATGTACGAAATGTACGAAATTGCATTGGCTCGACAACGTACCAAATCGAGAGCGCTACATCACTGTGATGCCATCCAAATCAGGACTTGAAGTCCTTGCCACCTCTTCCGCAGTGAGTGCGTCTTCGCAATCGTGTATCCCCTCGTTATCTACCCCCATGGCGGCGACTTAAACATCCTATAAAGGCAGTTCGCGAGCCTTCCCTTGCGATCATGTCTCTACAAGATGTATTCACCGCTACCTACCGCAAGGCGCGAGCGGTTCGTCCGCTCGCCAGAGTGACAAAAAGCAAACTGCAACGGTTCTGTATGGATATTTCTCTGGTAGCACTTTCGGTCCGGTATGGGTCTCCGCTACACACACATAAACTACTGCTGACAGTACTTTGACAGTACCAGTTATCTATTCGATGCGTTTGCTCTGCCGTCGTCGCATTCGACACAGCGCCTGGAAGGCACACTTACAACGCTCATAATGGCTCTACGCGAGGTCCGCATATCCTATGTCAATGCTGCAACATTGCATTCTTACCATGTCATGTTTCTTGTCCTGCCACTACAGGAGATCTCCGTATTCAAGAACGTATTGTTGGTACACGAGCCTGCTTCTGATCAGCTGTTTGTCTTGAACATGGGTCTCCTTCGGCAAAGGCTTCTTGAGCCGGATCGGACCTTGGAACATGCTTCCACCGACAAGTGCCAATGGATACGCTTTGTACGTGCCTCCGAAAATCCCACGCTGGTCAGCCATCATCTACGTCTGTCCTTGTTCAGCACTTGAACATTTTCTCGTTAGCTGCCATTCGCGCCTCCTCAAGTACTTGAGATCCTTCGGAATTTGTCTGTTTTTACGGAAGACCCTATCCCGCCGTACCTCACACTCACCTCTCAGGAGCCGCTAGATGCCTCCGCGCTCGTACCCCTCGCTGCTTTCCTTCTTGAGTACCCTATTGCATATGTGCCTCAGTCCATCGGACAATCGGGATACCTGACGAATGTTCCACTCGATGTCTACGAATGCACCTTGGTGTGGAGCGACCACGCAACGGAGCTCTCGCATGGAGCACATCTAATGCTGAAATTCTCTTGCCCCTGTGCAATTGGCGACGTCGACAAGGACGTATGCCCACCGTCACTTGTACAGCATATCACAAGACGCTTCGGTGAACGTTTGACAGGCGTAGGATTCTCGGGCAAACTCGCCGTGCGCCATTATACGGAGACTCTGCCACGTATAGCGCTTTGAACAGTCTTTAGCACGTCTTCAGTTCTTAGCATCCTCCAGTGGCGGCGAACAACAAGACAAACAAACATTGCCCTGCGAGTGTACCTACTGGTGTGGATCGTGGTAAGCTTATCAAAATACGTAGATGGACCCTTTCTAATTTGTATCAGACCAGCCATCTGTTCATCTCTGTTGCGTGAGAGCGTAGGAATTGTCGAATAGACTTTTAATAAATACTATATGTTATCCTAAAACTACAATCATGCCTGGCTGGTACTGACCAATCATTGGATTGCTAGCACGACTTACTCCTTCATAGCGCTCAGACGAACATGTAGTTGGGTATGGACACTCGCTTCTATCATGCAGACAACAGTGTTGCCTCGAATGGAAACTGAGAGTTATTGTACTCAGTATAGTCCAGAATATTGGCCGCCACTCAGTAGGTTCTCCACACTATGCCTGCGACACCTAATTTATAGAGACTTGATACATTGACTCCATCAAAACGCAAGTATACGGAACTGGAGAGTGGAAATACATAGTTCTTCAGGTGTGGCAGATCACAACGGAGACCGCTTCACATATCAAACACATATACCTGACCTGAACAAAGTAACTGCTAGAGCGAGAACTGCTATCAACCGCGCTAAAGTAGCACACCGAAACCAGTTGTCTTTGCCTTACAAATTTCAATGGCGCAGATATCAAGGGCACACACGTCCGAGCACGAAAAAGCGCCATGCGCATACGGCGACGTGCAGGATACCTGAAACGAGCAAGAGGCCAAGAAGTATACTGGCCAAGAAGGAGAGCGTGGAGGTGCCGGGCATTCTACCATCCATCGAGGAATTCGGATTAGGCCATATGCCACATGCTCCAAAAATAAGCAGGGATACAAGGGCCCTGTAACAAAACGAAACTCAGCTCATGCTATGTACTAACGAGTTAGCTCATTCCGTACCATGATAGCCATGCCGCAGGTGCAGCAAGTATCAGGTGAGGATCCATCCAGGATCGCCCATCCATTCGAATATTCTACAAAACATTGTATATTAGGTAAATCCTAATAGCGGCGGCGGCAGCGAGAAGACTTACATGAAGCAAGTAGCTCATGTCACCGGCATGCATTATAAACCGCATTATCGAGAGATAGGTGAAGCACAGGGCAAAGGCGAAGCATGCACAAAAAACGGAACATGTTCCCCAAGCAAATGCAGTATTGCTGGCGGAGCCTAGGCTTGTCTGCAGCAACGTCGCCGATAGTCTGAGTGGATTCATGTCATGTGAGGGCCGGGCTATATAGCATTTGGCAAGACTCACGATATCACGGCGGCAGACACCGCAGACAGAGAGAGGTAGTCTCTGACATGACCTCGCCACTCGACGTCAGACTCATGTTCGGTCCTATGTTCAGCATTAACAACTGTAGCTCTGTACGCGTAAAATGCTGGGATGTAGAGCAGAAGGATATTCCTATATGCCATGTATGACATGACTTGGGCCCAAATCATCAAGACGACCGATAGCAGAGACAGCGTGTGTTGTGTATTGCGTCGCTCAGCAAGGTCTCCTGATAGCTGTTGCCCCACATGACCATCTATACCCCTGAGGCCATTGGGGTCATCTATGCCCATCAAATTAGCGGGACTGAGATTTGTCAGCTCAGAGCACGTCAAACTGTCGGTACACACACTGGCACGTAGGGCAATCAACGACTGGTCCGCTCATGGTTAAGTCGTCGTCGCGTATGGAAGACAAGATCCTTAGGGTGTACAATGCGCGATACCAAGCAGTGGCTTCTGGACAAATTTGTTGTGGTGGAGAGTAATTGAGTGGTAGCGGAAGGATTTGTTTGGGAAGAGAGGGATGACGAGCCTAAGGTCCCATGGCCTGAGAAGACGCTCTGTTAAATACCTGCACTGGCAGTTTGAGCCCCCGTGAGACAGAGAAGTGGGGCACGGTCAAGACACAGCCTCCTATAGACTATGACACTGTCCCAGCTCCCGCATCGTCGGGTATGTTGACGTTACCCGGTGAAAAACGCAGAAATCTGGTCAAAGAAATCCAATCGCGTCATGACGCATTACCGTAAGAGAACCATCTCTGCTTTCTTAGCATGCGTAGCTGCATGGGAGGCTGGCGCTGGAGACTGGGTGATAGACTGTCAGTACTTCACCGGAGGCTGTATGCCCTGAGGGGCCGGCGAACACCGTCAGCACTAGTAACGCGTGGACCCTAGAATAGGCCGCCTGCGAGAAAGTTCAATTCAATATTACAAATTGCGAACTGTGCTTGTTACCCAAGTGGCATCTTCTCAGGGGATGCACATGCCGTCGCATGCTCAAAAGGAAGTGATGCATAGCTGCGCTTGGTCTAGCTTGTATTAGTATCAAGGATCTCAACTAGATGAAAGAGTATTTCAACTTGAGGTGGACGTGTACTACAACGCGTTGGCGTACAATTGCCCAATCATCCCCGTTGTTTGTCATTCGACCGCCCACAGACTCGGACCGACCTTATAGAGACCGTAACCCAATGCTCATGCATTCCTTAGTGTCCGTAATCATGTACAAATTCATGCACGGACTATCATGGGTGTTCGGAGGAACGGCGCCGTTCGCAATCGCCAGACGCCAGGCGCTGAGATATACCAGACCGTGCATTCCAGATCAAGATATAGCATTGAACTGATCAGAGGACACTAAGGCGTATCAAAAAGTGGACAGATAGAAGACGGCATATCAAGGGCGGGCAGCATATCAAGAGTTGGCCAACCTAGAAGACAGCCGCTCGACAGCGTTTCGAGAAATGGGCAGATAGGAGACAGTGTAGTTAGACTTGGGGAGACAGCGCGCCATCTGTTCGATTCCCCGCCACGTGATCTGCGAACTCCTCATGGAGTAATGCTCAGTGGCGGCTGACGAAGGGTAGCGGAGGCGCCGGTCACCGCCGAGCGACTCCTCCATGGATTGACATGCGGAACATGTGAGTGAAGCTGCTAACTACAAATACAGGTACGTAACAACGGAAAACAACCATGCACTCAAGAACTAGCTAACGCGAGTCATGGACAGCCGGTGGGTATGGTGTGACGGACGCCGACAGCGCGGCGTCGTCGGTGTCTTCGCCTAGTATACAGTCATCGATGTGACGAGAAGCTACGGAATTAGACACACGGAGCGAAAGGGATAACAACCGGGCCATCAACAGCCAATGGCTCGCCAATGCAGGCATACCAAATGTGTGCAGCATGATGCCTAGAAGGAGGCTCGGTGCTGATCAGTTGAAGAGAAGCATAATTCATAGCACTTCCGTACATATATGCACGCTGTGATTCCTCGGAAACTCAGCCATGAACATAGCAGAGTCAATAATGCCACATGAAGTAAACAACATTCTAAGTCCTTTATAACTCAAATACTCCAATCTGTAGCACAACATTTGGCTCAAGGCAGTGATAAAGGCATTCTCAACTTTTTTTAAATCTACGGGTTCATCCATGTATGTATTCCAATTCATCATAGCCCATATGTATTATAAAAATTCACTTACATACCAGTGCTACAGGGTACTATATGGGGCTACAGTAGAACGAAGTAGCACTGATAGATTGGTCTTTTTTCCTAACCAGCAATGCACAATTGTCGGAGTGAGCGCATAGGCACCACTGTTATATGTCTACTTGCTGGTTACCAGAGGGGCAGAGTCCGTCATCGAGCGCTGTTACGAAAATTGGATGGGATATGAGCCCCTAACCACAGGATATCAAGACAGAAACGAGCTGTCATCACATTCTCTGCTGTCACGGAGTCCCAGCGAATACCTCGGACCCCCGAATTAGACCTGGTCCAGGTCGCTAACCGTAACTGCCTGCTTTGCCTGGGGTTGCCTGGCCGGCAGCGGGGCTGGCGCTGGGGCGGCTGGGCTGGAGCGGTGACAGCTCGTGGCAGATGCTCGTAGCAGGTGCCCCTAGGTGGCAGGTGCCCATAGCGGGTGCCCGTAGCAGATGCTCGTGGCAGATGGACCGCAGATCGGGAGGGACTCGGACGCGAGAGACAAGAATAATATCGTCGCGCAATCTCGCGCGCAACGAATGGGCAGCAACAGTCGCAGGCACGGTTTGGCACCGTCTGCGCAAGAAGATAGACATCGCAGCGCCCGATCGCGCGCGCATGCATATCGTGCGCGTCTGCAGGCGCCTCTTCCCCGCAAGCTCTTTTTCTACTCACCTCATCTGCCCGCTAGCGTCCCTGTCCCCTCCCCCCGACATGCCTCCTGCCCTAGCCTCCTGCCCTATAAGTCCGCCCCGCTCCACCTCCGTCCTCCTTCCATGCTCGCCCTAAGCTTCGAGCCTCTAGACGGGTTTCCGGGGGAAGAGCATGTCATAGGCTTCCCAGTGAATACCGCGCTTCATGATAGGACGAGTTATTGGCTACGTGGCCCAACGGGTGTACACAAACAGGTAATCGCAAGCTTAGGACGAGGATAGGATAGTATACTTGGACGATGACAGAAATCATATAATATTTTATGCGTACCACAGCGGATTGCAGCGGGATCCCCAAGGGCCAGCAGTTGGCGCGGACGGAGGCAGGGGGTGATTCTCCATGTTAGCTTAGGCCTTCTGCACGACCTACTAGCGGCCCCTCAGAGGGCTCGTGATGGCACTCAGTGGATAGCGGAAATCGCGAGTACCGAGTTGTTCCGTTCAGGACCTTCACCTCCCACCCGAGCACCCAAAGCCCTTAGATCTGAGCGTGCCCAGCCGTTCCGGATGTGACGACTAAGTTTCACTTACATATTCATCACAGAGATGGCCGGGTATGACCCTAGAAAATCGGTAAAATTAGCCCTCTCGCCGCTTAGTTGCTTATGAGCACATTTATGGAAAATATTGCAACCTTTGGGCAAGCAAGGGTCCTGTCAACGAGCCTCCCAATTATGTATGATCTACACAGCGAACAAACGTCGTTCTTCGGCGAGGCCTGTCGCAATCTGACATTGTGTATGTGTGAGTGTCATCCTAGATATGTGAAATGAATGCTAGAGAGAAGCGTTCCATTAAGGGGTGACAATAGCCGCTACAAATCATTCTACATCGATATTTGTAATCTTTATATCTTCAAATGGCTTATCCAGCTTGTTTGTCTTGACATTCTCGATCGCGTGGACTACCTCGAGCCCAGACAGGACCCGACCAAAAATAGTATGCTTCTTGTCGAGCCATGGTGTTGCGTTCGTCGTGATGAAGAACTGTGATCCGTTGGTATTTGGGCCAGCATTTGCCATGCTGATTGTATATGGGCTATGCACTATGATTAGCCAAGAACTCGAAGGCGAAAAGGAGGTGCCCATTACCGATCATGCTTCAAGTCATCAGTAAACTCGTCCTCGAATTCGTTACCCCAGATGGACGTTCCGCCCGTCCCATCTCCCAGCGGATCTCCAGTCTGAATCATGAACTTCGGAATCACACGGTGGAAGATGACGCCTTCATAATAGCCGCTGCGGGCATGGCCAACGAAGTTCTCCACGGCTTTGGGTGCCTGCTGAGGGAAGAGGCGGATGTGCATGTCGCCGAAGGTGGTATGGATGGTTGCGGAGTTGGCCAATGGCGAAGGTAGGCCTTTCCCAAACGCGGGTGCAGACGACGCGACGCTCTGTTCTTCCCGAGTCGGCCGCTCGTTGAAAATGTCACGATCCCCAGATTTGTCATCCCTGGATTGACATGAGACGTTGAGTCAAAATTACTCCGCTAGGGTCTACTCACTCGGGCTCGGAACGTGTGAACATGTAGAATCGCTGTCGTTTGTATCCGGTGCAAAAGAGAGTGGGGTCGCGCGTGCCTTTTTCGGCAAGTAGCGGATTTGAAGATGCCGCTGCTGCCTAATGACATTCTCAGCACTTCACGCGGTATCGGAGGAATTAACGAAAACATACCACCGATGTTAAACCCTTCTTGGCAGGCGCGCCCTGGTAGAGTGTGAGGTTCATAAATCGGACCGTCTCATCTTTGCCAAGAAGCCTGACAACCCGGTTTGTAACGGTGTTGACGACTGCACAGGGTATATGAGCCTTCATTATAGATCTAGAGCATACAATAGAACCACCTTTCACACCGAGGAGTGTGGGATAGATGATGAATGCGCTGCTCTCATCCCAGACGGCGTTGATCCATCTTCCAGGTATGCGACCATCCGGTCCTGGGAGCTCCAGCTCCCTCTCAACCGCAAGCCGGCGGCCGAACTCCATGTCATCGACTTTGTAGATAGCAGTGCCAGCCTGCTGCATTTCCTGGATAGCTGCAAGAGACTCGTCGTATTTGCGCGTCAGCTTGCCACTGAGGAAGGAGAATATCCGAATTTGCCGGTCGGGAAGCGAAAATGTTACGAATGAGGAGGAATCGGGAGAGAGGGTAATACAGGTCGGAGTACATTTTGACTGGAGGACACCGTTAGGACGTATGTTAATATGCAGAACCAGAGCAAGTTTCATACTTTCTTGAATTCATAGAGATCGGTCGTGCTCTTGTACGACCACAAGCCTGGCACGTTTTTCGGCAACTCAAAGGGTTCCGTCGGTTGCCAGTATTCAATAAAGCCGCCTTCGTCTGCGGAAATGACTGTGTCATATCGGTCACTATACTGACGGAGGTCGTCAAATCAGAGCAATTTGTAGTAGAGAAACTGACGCACTGTTATAATGTGCACGGGGAATCGATGCAGCTTGTCGATCGTTTCCAGCGGCTGGCCATTGCCTCTGCCGTCGTACAATCGAATGGTTCCAGTGTTCTGTTCTGAGCTACAGGACAGTGAGACAAGGCGGAGTGGGAGTACATAAGCGACGTACACTGCCAAGATTCCTTGGGCCTGCCCCCTCCGATGTACCCAGCAGCACGCGTGCGGTATATAGTCCAACTTCAACATGTTGATCATGTCTGACAAGAATTGTGAGGATATTAGTGACCACATGGGGGAACAGCAACTCACCAAAGTTTACAACATCAAACACCTTCGCTGTGCCGTCCTCCGCAACACTGGCGAATAACTGTCCGTCCGCACTTGCAGAGACCGATACTATCTGTGCAAGATGCGCGCGGTAGTGCTTGACAAATTCAATGCCTTGATCTTGCTTCTTCCATAGCTTCAGATGGCCATCCACGGAAGTCGTTATCAGAAACTCAATTCTGCATCCGAGAGGCTCCCGGTCAATCCTACGCGCGGATTCAGCTTGGCAGAGCACATACCTCGTCATAACACAGAAGTTTATGACATCCCTGTGCATGAAACTCTTGAAATACCGGTCCACGCTGGGTAGATGCTCCAAGTATAGCTTCTCATGCGGGAGCACTAGCGAACCAGCCCACTCGTCAGACTCTTGTCCCCTCCGTCTGCTAGCCCCGTACCTTTGCGCTTCTTCTTCGCAGCCCCGTTACCCGCTGCATCCGCGGGCATAGGCATAGGCCCAATGTCGTCGTCGTCGTCATCTTCCTCTCCGTCCGCCTGCTGGACTGGTGCGACCGCATCTTCGACCTTCATTTGATCATGATCCGCGTCTTCTGGTGCGTCCCCGCCGTTACGTGCGCGCTTACCAAGAACGGAGGAGTCCTGTTCTGCGTCAGACATGGTTAGAAGAGCAGTTGAGGATGCTCGAGGTGAGAAGCAGTTCTGAATATCGGAGTGGCGAGCTAAAGCAAAATGGGCGCTTATCCAAGCTTGGCTTGCAGAGAGGCTGAGCAAAGTTGCTTATTTGGCTCGCTTATCTCACTTGTTCCCACTCACTCT